>JAFVLL020029510.1:0-15000 GCA_021397915.2 Tor tambroides | reverse complement strand
AAAGTTCCAGTAAAGTCATTTATAATGTTAACTTCTATTTCAAATAAATGCTGTTCTTTTGAACTTTACATTCATCTGTGAATCCTGAGAAATTCAATGTGTCACGGTTTCTTGAGCAGCAAATCAGCATATTAGAATGATTTCTGAAGATCATGTGACACTGAAGACTGGAGTAATGATGCTGAAAATACAGCTGCAGATCACAGGAATAAATTACAGTTTAAAGGGGACCTATTAAGCAAAAATCACTTTTATAAGGTATTTGAACAGTTGTGTGGCTGCAGTGTGTGAAAACAACCAGCCTATAATGTTAAAAATCCACCAACTCATTTTTTAATAAAACCAATAAATCATAAACAGTCTCTCCAAACGAGCTGTTTCAGATTCTCCCTCTGTGCGCGTCACTGAGGGGAAATGTCCCGCCCATTAGTGACGCTCTCTGCCCTATTAGCATAAACACAGCCCTGAGTGAGAAGATGCTGTCTGCCATTACTGGAGATATATACACTGTCAGCACCAAAGAGGCTTTACAAGTGTTGTGTTTTGGGATGCACTAATGAACATAGGAGTCGCCATAATCTCCCCCCATCTGAGCCAAGGACACTGTGGTTAAATTTCATTTTCGAAGGAAATATCCCGGAAAAAATTGGTGACGTCCACAATATGTTTAGAAATTAATACCAACGCTTCATGCACGAACATCAGCTCCAGACAAAGTAAGTATCATGCGTTTTGTTTTCCAAATTGCCTTTCTTCTTGGCACACTGTAAGGCTTATTGCTAAAGCTATCATTGTCTCTGTGTGTTTTCGCTGATGCTGCCTTCAAGTGCTGCCAGAATGATCGTGAATAGGAATGTGGTAACGTTAGTTAAAAGTTGCGTATGAAAGCAATGTGAGTCGATCGCTTGAAGTTGTCGAGCTCATAATCAGAAGTGGGACTTATAAAGTCTGTGATAGCATGAGACCAGCTATATTGTTATTTTTATCCCGCCGTGCTCCCCGTCTGTGTAATTCATAAACGTGAATTTATTATGCACAGTATAATAAGATGACTGACTTTGAAACCGAGTAGTTTTCTGTAAAGATAACAGGCTTGTATTAATAGTGGAATGTTTATTTGCAAAGGCTAGCACTGCTAATGTGCAGCTTGAGCTCTTGAAGCTCCGCCCTATTCTCCGGGAGCAACAGCTCATTTGCATTTAAAGCAACATGCTCAAAACAGCGCGTTTTGGCTCATACCCTAAAAGTGGCAATTTTAACAAGCTGTAAAAATTTATCTGTGGGGTATATTGAGCTAAAACTTCACATATACGCTCTGGGGACATCAGAGACTTATTTTATATCTTGTAAAAAGGGGCATAATAGGTCCCCTTTAACAGATATTCACATAGAAAAATATTTTAAATTGTAATAATATTTCACAATTTATGCTGTATTTTTGATTAAATAAATGCAGCCTTGGTGAGGAGAGAAAAACATTACAAATCTTGCCGACCACAAACCCTGTAATGCTAGTTGTTTAACAGTACATGACATTTGATTTGAGTTCTAAATCTCTATATATGACCAGTTTGCGTTCCTTTAGTTGCCGGGGGGTGTGTGTGCGTGCGTGCGTGGTCAGTTGAGTGAACCAACAGACCAAACACGGGTCAAGACTTCAGTTACAGAGATAAGCTTGACTTTTGCAAGCGTGTCTGATTACACAACAGCAGAAAGCTTCAGTAAAATCATCAAGAGCTCTGCAGTGTTGAAATCAATGTCTTTCACAACACAATCACTGCAATGTCTTTCATATACGGAAACCAACTCAATCTGCCAATCAGCCTTTTCAAATCTACCAAAGAAACGAAAGGTTAAATGCAGCCAATTGAATGTTTAAATGGCCGTATGAAAGTCTGAAGTGGAGCAGGACGCCATCTATTTTAGGTTTTCTTCTCATCCAAATCAAACAGTAAAGTACATGATGTTAACCCACAGTCTGTGAATGCAAACCACACATTTGAGCTTCTACAAAAAGACCCACAGAGATCTTGCGTCATGAGCTGCTGCGGCTGTCAACATGCTTTCACATTTAACACAAAGACACAAACTTTGTTTAGGAAACAGCTATGAAAAGCATCGGGTTTGAGAAACGGCAGACCGGCGTAAGAAACGAGACGTCAGCAAGTGACAATTAATTGCATTTTTTAACCCAGTATTTGCGTGTAATGTGCACTGATATGCTTATTTGAGTGTGATGTCAACATGCAGTCCCACTTTATATTAGGTGGCCTTAACTACTATGTACTCACATCAAAAAATAAGTACAATGTACTTATTGTGTTCATAAGACACTTTTGCTGCTATTGAAGTGGGATACGGGTAAGGTTAGGCACAGGTTTGGGTAGGTTTAAGGGTGGGTTAAGGTGTAAGGGATGGGTCGACAGTGTAACTATAAATGTAATTACATTAGGTGTTCTTTACTATGCAAGTACAATGTAAAAACATGTATGTACACAATAAGTGCATTGTATTAAATGATTAATTTAAATGTAAGTACATAGTAGTTAAGGCCACCTAATATAAAGCAGGACCCAACATGCTAAAAACAAACCATTGGGAGTTTGTTGTGAGTCAAGGATTTTATGTAAAGAGAAGACAAAAATGCATAAAAATGCACTACATGTGCATAAAGGATGCATGCATAAAAACACAAATGATGGATAAAAGATGCTTGCATAAAAATGCACAAATGATACGGTTGTCAACACGCTTTCACATTTAACACAAAGGCACAAGCTTTATTTAGGCAACAGCTATGAAAAGCATCGAGTTTAATAGCAAACGGCAGACCAGCGCAAGAAACCAGAGGTCAGCGAGCAACAATTAATTGCATTTTTTAACCCAGTATTTGTGTGCACTGTGCATTGATATGCTTATTTGAGTATGATGTCAACATGCTAAAAACAAACCATTTATACAAAAATGCATTAAAAATGCATGCATAAAAGATGCATAAAAACGCATCCAAAATGCATGCATAAAAATGCACTAACTATGCATGAAAGATGCATGTATAAAAACACAAATGATGCATGAAAGATGCATGCATAAAAATGCACAAATGATACGGCTGTCAACACGCTTTCACATTTAACACAAAGGCACAAACTTTGTTCAGGCAACAGCTATGAAAAGCATCGGGTTTGATAGCAAACGGCAGATGAGTGTAATAAACGAGAGGTCAGCGAGTGCCTCATTTATCTCAGCATTTGGAAACTAAACCACACGTGCAAAAGAACATTGCTTTTATATTTTATTCTATTTACAGCACATTTAAAAAACTCCATTGTGTCGAGCCATGGCAGATATAAAGCGCTTGACGCCCGCAGAAAGTCCAGCTGGAAAAACGCACCCAAACCCACAGCCGGCGTGCACCTCTCGAATCGCTCGAGTCCCGCAGGTCAGTCCGGCCGTCTGGAGGTCCGGCGTCACAGCAGACACACAGATATTCAAGCCCACGTACGCCCGCACTCATTCAGCACACACACGATCACGCTGCTTTTTATGCTTTAATAAAAGAGACGGTGCATAGGAGCGTACAGTTCTCTCCAGATCTCCAGTGGAACATTTCATAAGGAGGAAAGCAACGTAAACCGGGCTAAACGCGAGAATACAGTGTACACAACTTCCTGAAAGCGTCCTTTAATCGAAATCTGCATCATAAAAATTAAAAATCACTTCAAAAGCGATGGGTTGGCTCCTTCGAGAGACTGCAAACTCGAGTTAGTGTTCACAGCAGGCCACCAAGGTACGGATAAAGTGCTTCTCTTAACGTGACACATTAAATAATTAAAGCAAAACATCACATAATCAAGAGTGAAAAAGAGGATGGAGAGACATATATTTCTCGGAGAGGACAGAGAAAGTGAAGCGACGGACAAACTGACATACTGCATGGTGTAAGACCTACATGATGCAAAAAGGAATTTCACATTTTCATAATCTGAAGAAACAGACACAGTAAGACTTGTCGTTTTGTATTATAATACGGATATTCGTCGGTCTGTTCTGTTCGGATCCTAAGAGTCATAAGAAACAGCAGCAGTGTGATCTTACAGGAGGCCAGTCACCAGTCAAGTGTTTTTTTCGTGAATAAATACATTCGGATTTAGTGTCGAGCTACTTGTTCTAATATAATGTACGTCCTAAAAAACAAACAAACAAAAGATGGAGAGACAAATGGGGGAATTGTTCGTTCTAAGGTTCCCACGTTCTCCTCGTGGCCCCTGGAACACAGTCCGCGCATCGCGTTTTCTTCCAACGGCTGCGTGTGGGGGGAATAAAGCACCTTCCCTCATGATATCCGTGGCAAACGAAGGCGCTCTCCGTCCGGGGAGATTGCCACATCCTGGGAGCGCCTGCAAAACCCTGAATGACAGCCAGTCCATTGCCGTCCTCGTCCTCTGCGGAGAGAAAACAAACAGATACATGAACAGACAGAACAGTATTCAGACTTGATAAAAAGTGCAATTAATTGGATTATTTAAACCCAGTATTTGCATGCACTGTGCATTAATATGCTTATTTGAGTATGACGTCAATGTGCTAAAAACAAACCACCAGGAGTTTGCTGTGAGTCAAGGATATTATGTAAAAAGAATACAAAAAATGCACAAAAAATGCATTAAAAAATGCATGCATAAAAACGCACAAATTATGCATAAAGGATGCATGCATAAAAATGCACAAATTATGCATAAATGATGCATGCATAAAAATGCACAAATTATGCATAAAAGATGCATTTATAAAAATGCACAAAGTATGCATCAAAATGCATGCATATAAAATGCACAAATGATGCATCAATATGTATGCATCAAAATGCACAAATGTTACACAAAAATGCATACACAAATGCACAAATGATGGATAAAAGATGCATGTATAAAAAAAGCACAAATTATGCATCAAAATGCATGCATATAAAAATGCACAAATGATGCATCAAAATGCACAAATGTTACACAAAAGTGCATGCATAAAAATGCACAAATGATGCCTAACAATGCACTGCAGTTTGGATCCGCAGACATGTAGTCATGCACAGCACAGTGTAGATGTGACTAAATATGGCTGGAGGGAAATTCAGGAGTCCAAACACTGGCAGTGGGAGCGGTTTGTGAACTTGAGCCAATATTGAACCAAGACAGCATCTGATCCTCAATAAACACGAGGTGACCTAGCAATCTCTAAAGAAACTGAGGCCATGGGAACCAACCGGGAAGTTAAAGACTACTGTTTTCAATAATGTTTGGAGAGCATGAAATTTAAAGAAAATGTGCACCTAAAAACACAAGTGATTTTATGTACCCACATTCAATCCAAACCTCTATGACATTCTTCTGTGGAAAACAAAAAAAGAGATGTTTATTAGGATGTTCACGCTGCTCATTACCACACATCTAAAGCAGATTGGGAATGCCTTGATCAAAGCACTATTAAAATATCATAAATATAGTACTCAATAAAACTCATGCAGCGAAAAGAGCAGCATCAACACACTTGCAAAACATTTACTTTTATGTTCCACAGAAGAAGAAAAAGTTTTTCAGATTTGGTAAGACATGTGGGTGAATGAAAATTTAGGTTAATTATTCCTTTAAAAGAATGCACAGAACAGTAAAGCTCAAAGTACAATTTGTTTTTTACACGTACACAAGGGTATGCATAAAGTGCACCCGACACAAATTTCAATATTAACCTACTATGTGCATTGCCTGATTTTTTTCTAACCACTCTGTAAGCTCAGAAAACATATGTGCAATAAACAGATATAGACATTAGAGCTACATGACTCAATGAAAAAACAAAACAAAATGCGTTATGGCTCAGTGCAATTATTAATTTAATTAAATAAATATATGTGATGCATGTTTCAGAGTGAGTTTATTTTGGTCAAAATAAAAGTTTGGTTGTTCAGCATTTTAAAATGAATGAATTAAGACAGCTATAGATATTATTTTTGTAAATTAACAGTTTGACTGCAAAATAAAATTATTATTGCTGCAAAACGATTAGTTGCGATTAATCGATTCAAAATAACAGTTTATGTTTACATACTATATGTGTGTGTACTGTGTATATATATTATGTATATATAAATGCACACACATTTATAGTAAGGAAAATATATGTTAGATTTATATGTAAAATATTTATATTTATACAGTATATAATATTAATTATGTACAAGTGTTTGCATACAAATACATACAATGCATACAAATATTTTTTTAAATGTATACATGTGTATTTATTTTTACAAAATAAATATATACAGTACACACACATATAATATGTAAACAAACTTTTATTTTGAATCAATTAATCATGACTAATCGTTTTGCAGCCCTAAAATTATAAAAATAATTCTATAATTATTTAAAGACTTATTTTGTTTACAATAATATTTCTTGTTTTTATTTTGTAATAATAATAATATTTTTTATTATTATTATTATTTTATAGCCATATTTATATAGAATCACAAAACTTTCGGCCAAATTGTGTAGCCCTACAAATAAAGCAAAACTTGTTTTTTATTTTAACTGCAATTGCAATTTTTGGTCCACAAGGTGGCGCTAGCCCATAGTGTTGTTTCACAGCCGAAAAAGAAACAATAAACAAAAAAAAAAAAAACGGAACAATAACAAATAGATGCAACAACAACAGTGGCCCGGAGTGGCAGAATGTTACAGCTGAAAAATAAACAATAAACAACAAAAAAGGAACAACAGCAAAGAGAAGCCCGCATCTGTGCGATCATCTAAGCACCAAAGAAAGACAAGTCTCTCACCTAAGTTTCGCAGTGAGCCAGAAGAGATGTGATTTCGGCACTCATGTGTCCCACAGCCTTGGCGGCCTCCATGATGGCACGACGGTACATCCCTTTCTTCTTACGGTTGAAGCGTGACCTGAAGAATTCGCGGAACGGCGAGAGTTTGGCAACCGAGAGTTGAGAAGTGGTAGGAGATCCGAACCAGGAGACTTTAGCTTCGGGCCAAGGAGCATCGACCTCGCCGTCTTCTCTACGATCACCGCTAATACTGAGTATCCTCGCAGGCCACCAAGGAAACCCGTGGATCTTTCCCCAAACGACATCACCGACTGTCACCGCATGACCTTCTTCAGTCACGCATTTAGTCATGCTTCGAGTATGGAGTCGAACGGTTAGAGGCGGAACGGTTTTGCTTTCGCCTTGAGAGGAAGACGAGACGGAAATATCGTCGCCTGGAGCGAGATCGCAGATTTCCGGCGACGTTCCGTCGGAGCTGAACGACTTTGATTCATCAAGACTATCGCTGCTGCAAACGGAAAGGCTAGAAGAGTCCGCTTTTCTCTTTCGGAAGTTGATGAGCAAAGTCAAATCACCATGTCTTTCGACTTCCTCGCCTCTCCAAAGTTCTAGCGAATTTTTCTCGGCGCCATCTTCGGATTGAGAGTTGGGACTTTTTCTTGGAGTGCCTTCCACCAATTCAGCTTCGTAAACGGACACCTGCTCCGATCCGTCTGCTCGCGATCTCAAGCGAATTTTCGGCGAAGGAGCGTCTGGATTTGTTAACTTAGGGAGTTTGAGTTTGGGAATGGAAATGGTGAGACCGGTTCGAATGGCGTCTACTGGAGGTTGCATGACTTTTTGGGATTCCTTGGAAGAGTTTTGCTCTCCGTTTTGGAGAAGCTGTTTGGGACAGAAGGGTTTGACCGAACCGTGAACTCTTGAAGGGATCTTTATCACTTCGCCTTTTCCTTGTGGAGTGCTATAAGAGATCTTAATCACAGGACTATGGGGAACGACAATCCCGCTTGGAAACTTCTCATCGTCTTTCTTGTCCTTCCGGAAACGTTTGCTGTCACAGTCGTCTCGTTTCTTTGAGTCTTTATTGTTGTTGTCTTCCTTTCTCTTGGCTGGAGTTGTCTTAGCATCCTCGTCAACTTCAGGTGCGTTCTCCTTTCTAGAAGTCTTGGGCACATCTTCATCGCTGTTTAGCGTGTTTTTGCATTTCTCGCAAAGCACCTGTCGAGGTCTCAATCGGATTGTGCTCATGGTCATCCTTCCAGGTTCTCGACTTCGTCTTTTCTTCCTCTTGATGGGACGAGGCGGAGGTTGAGGTACCCATTGGTTGTATGTATGCCGAACCCACACTGGCTGCGGAAACGGGGCGCCCTCAAAATACGGCGGGTACGTTTGCTGACCCGGTTGCATTGGGATTGGAACGGGAACGGGAGGAGATGCCATCTCAGGCTCTGTGTTTTCATCTTTTGGTCGTTGCGTAGGCTGATTAGCAGGTTTAGAAGAAGCCTCTTCGCTTGAGACTTCACAGTCCGGTCTCAATATGAGGCTCTCTTCGGATTTTCCAACAACGTCTGGAAGGCAAAACAGCCCAGTCCTATGGAAAAGAGTTGAGAGGGAACATAAGAGCCAGTAATGGACAGAGTAATGGAGGTTAATTACCCATAATACTGCACTTCTGTACATCGACACAATAGGTTTCAGACTTTGTTATTCTGACTCAAGATTTTTCCTTTTTAAAGCTAATTGCTGTGCCAATAGTGACACCAATTAGATGTGGAAAAATACAGACACAACTGTTTTTTTGACACTCCCCTATCTGCCTTTGTTTGGCCTAATGGTGTCATTTATTGGATAAATCAATCATTGAAAAGTTTAGTTAGTTGACTTTGCATGCTGGTATTTTTATATTTTCATATACACTAGCAGTCAAAAGATTTTGAACAGTAAGATTTTTAATGTTTTTTTTTTTTAAAGAATTCTCTTCTGCTCACCAAGCCTGCTTTTATTTGATTAAAAATACAACAAAAACAGTAAAACTTTGAAATATTTTTATAATTTAAAATATCTGTTTTCTATGTGAATATCTGTTAAACTGTAATTTATTTCTGCATTTTTTTATTTTATTTTCAGCATCATTACTCCAGTCACATGATCTTCAGAAATCATTCTAATATGCTGATTTGCTGCTCAAGAAACATTTTATTATTTATTATTATTATTATTATTATTATTATCATCATCATCAATATTTAAAAGTCAAGTACATTTTTTTTTTTCAGGATTCTTTGATGAATTATATAGAAATCATAGAAATTAATGCTTTTTTATTTAGCAAGGATGCTTTAAATTGATCAAAAGCGATGATAAAGACATTTATAAGTTCTTATTTGTTACAATGTTTATTTAAGTTTATATTGTTATAATGTTTTTATTCTATTATTTTGATCTTTTCATTGTTATTATATTTCTCCACATATATTTCAAGCTTTGGCAATATTGTATTTTTTACAGTCATGCCAATAAAGCAACACTGAATTGAACTGAATTGACATTTAAAATGTTACATTTCTATTTCAGATAAATGCTGTTCTTCTGAACTTTCTATTCTTCAAAGAAACCTGAAAAAAATTCTACTCAGCTGTTTTCAACATTCAGCTTTGAAATCTCAGGAATAAATTACATTTTAAAATATAATCAAATAAAAAAAGTTATTTTAAATAGTAAAAATATGTTACTCTTTTTGCTGTACTTTGAATCAAATAAATGCAGGCTTGGTCTTCTTACTGTTCAAAAACTTTTGACTGCTAGTGTATATTTTTATATTTTCATATCTGTATATTTCATATACTTTCATTTTATTTTTGTTGAAGTTTTGATAATGTTTTATGCTTTTGTCATTTTTGTTAATGTCAATATAGTTTAAGTTTTAGATATTTTAGTACTTCAACTTAAACTAAATGAAAATGAGAAATGTTGCCTTGACTACTAGCTGAAATAAATACTTTTTTAATTGGTATTTAACAAGACCGTACATAATGAAGCATTCACTGAAAAATAACAAATTACAGATCGTCTCAATATAAACCCTCCCACCCAAAAAAATAAAAAAAGAACTAAAAAAGGAACTAAATAATGTAATAAATAATCAAATAAAGATAAATAAATACATAAAAATAAATGAACATTCCTCTTTCAAGACTCAATCGTTCCTCTTTCCAATAGAAGGTCATTATTGATGCTAGAATCAGGAGAACAAACTAAGCCTTTGATGTGATCTAAAAAAGGTTTCCAGGTCTTATGAGATCTTGATAGCGAGAAACTTAACTTCTCAAATTTTACATAGCAAAAGATTTCTTGGATCTACATATCATGCAATGGAGGAGAAGAATGGCTTGTCTAGCTAAAAAGGTAGTATTATGTTTATTTTATTTCAAACCATGCAGATTTCTTTTATGATTTTAGATTTAGTTTACAATAATAACCCATTTAAGATGGCACAAAAAAACAACTTACATCACTTTAAATGTCCTTATTTTTAACACTATCACAAAACCTTTGAACGGAAATACATGATTAATCATTTCTAACGGCAAGCTGACTCTTGACCAGAAAAACAGGTTAGTGAACCAGTCATATCATGCAACACGTAACCACACCTATTGTTTTTATAGCCTTCAAAAGATATCGTATCATCTCTCAAAACTCTTATTATTAGAAACTTAAACGTACAGCAGGATGAATCTCAGAAAAACACATCAAGGTCACATTTCAATGATACAACATGAAGCAAATTAAGACTATTTTAGGACAACCATTATTATTATGTGCAGTGTGACTGTTTTCATATCAATTAAGCTCATAATCTCCCCAACACCTCACTACAACGAGTTTAAATCATTCTCAGTGGCGATTTTCTTTACTTTGTGTATTTGCATGTAATGAAACAAATACTACATACAAATTCATGACAAGTTTAACTGAATGAGTGGTTTAAAATCAAAATTATGACTCTGAATAATATAGAAGCCCATTTCCACAACAAAAATTGTGACTTTTTCACTCACAATTCACTATTTTCTTGCAATTCTGAGATATAAACTCAGACATAAATGAGTCAATGATGAGATGTATCATTTTGGTGTCTGTATCAAAGTAAATTTACATGAAAAGCATATTAAATGCAAGTAAAGTGTCTACTTTAATGTTTCTGATAACTTCTATCATCATTCAGTGTAACAGATTTATTAATGTAAAAATGAAAATACTTATTCTGACATCTACACTGTAAAAAAAAAAAAAAAAAAAAAAAGTTGAGCCAACTTAAAATTTTAAGGCAACCAGCTCCAGCAGATTTTTGAGTTTTCTCAACTTGTCGTTTCAAGTTTATACAACAAAAAGTTGAGGATCTCCTACAAAAATAAGTTGAGAGAACTCAAAAATCTGCTGGAGCTGGTTGCCTTAATTTTAAGTTGGCTCAACTTTTTTTTTTTTTTTTACAGTGTAGTTATTAAAATAAACAAAAGAATAAGTGATCATATTAAATTATTCTATTTTAAGCTATTAATTAAAACCTACTGGTTTGAAAAATAGTGGCAAAGACTGGTAAAGCTTTAAAATGACAGTTAATTAGTATTTTAGGGTTGAACTGTGATGAGTCTATCTAATGATTCTTCATCTATATACTGGACGCCTTACAAGATTTTTTTTTTTTTAGTATATGAACTATTGTTGAATGACATTTTTTGGGTGTTTTCTGTAAATCATGGCAAAAATGTATGATGGTTGTTAGTTTTCGCTCAGAAAAAATAAAACGCATTCCAATGCACAGAGGGAAAATAAAAAAACTAATAGCTGTATTAAACATTTAACGTTTTGATGCTTGAAAACCCCTTTTCGTATTTAACCCAAACTCAGAATTAAGAGATATTTTACTTGAAATTCTGAGGAAAAAAGTCAGAGCTGCTAAATCCAAACTCTTATTGTCTCACAATTATGAGTTTACACAATTCTGTTTTTTGTTTCCACCACAGAACAAAAAAAATAAAGGTAATTGCAACTTTTTGTCTTAATTCTGACTTTCCTTCTTAGAATTGCATGTTTGTGTCCCACAGTTCTGATTTTTTTCTGACTGTGAGCAGGAGGTTCTCGAGGTGAGCAGGAGTCTGTGAAAGAGGCGACCTGAGCCAAAGCAATGATCTGTTAGAAACGACAGACAAAGAACCCCCTCCACCGCACTGAACACAAACAATCCCATAAACCACCGGGGACACAACAGAGCGCCAAGAGATTTGCTTGTTTTCACATCCAGCCCTCAAATCTGATTGTGCCGGGATTATCAATTAAACCTTAGAAGCAAGTCCTGCGGGTGAAAGAGGCAGAAGCCCTCAGGCAATAAACACCAATCATCGGAGATGTTTGATGAAAAATAAAACTCCCAGCCCTGAAGCGCCGGTGCTCCAGAACTACGGCGGACGTGTAGGTGGAAGAACACATTTCATTGCATAATTAGAACATTTCTAACAGCTGAAATGTTCATGACAGACGATGATGAACGACTAGATGATATTTAAACACTCACAGGCCGCTCAGAACGCAACACTAGCTGACTACTTACAGTAGAATACTGCCTACTGTTTTTTCAGAAAGTAGAATTATTCTATGATATACTCATTCTTAATATACTTATTTTAGTGCAATGTAACACAACTGGTGTAGAAACTTACTAGCAAGTTTGAGAATTACAAAGACACGTCAAGTAACATTAAATTAAATGTGAAATTTTGAAGTAAAAACGGTAAATATTTTCTAGCAAAACACTCTGATCATCTTTATTTACAACTTTGAAAAATCATTTTTTACAATGCATGAAGCATTTTCCATTTTTATGTTCTGAAAAATAAAATTAGTAAAATTCTCGCTTGTTTCTTGCGGTTGCAAATTTATTTTTATAATTAGGACTTTTTTCTCCAAACTGGAAGGGAAAGTCAGAATTGCGATCAAGTCAGAATTACCTTTTGAATTCCAATGTTTGTGAAATGTCAAGTGACATTAAATTAAATGTGAAATTTTGAAGTAGAAAGACTGAAAGAGTATTTTCAATAGACTTAAATAGTGTTTTATATTTTCTAGTAAACATACTCCAATAGTCTTTATTTACAACTTCGCAAAATCATTTTTAATTTAACGCATGTAACTGATTTTAATTCTGAAAAATAAAATTTGTAAAATTCTTACTTTCTTGCAATTCTGACTTTTTTCGCTCAAAATTGTAGGGACTGAACGATATAAACTCAGAATTGTGAGAAACGTCACAATTACCTTTTTAATATTTATAATAAAAATATGGCAACTGCTTCATATAATTATTTTCAGCTTATTTTAGAACAATGAAAAAAAAATGGGTGTAGAAACTGCTCTAGCGTAGAAAATGACATCTGGAAGTAGAAAAACATAAATAGTAATTTCTCCAGTAATCTTTATTTAATCATTTATTACAGTGCACATGGCTATTACTTTCCTTTTTTAAGTTACATTTGATAGTTCAATGAAATACTACATAAAAAAAAAAAAAAGATAGTTCCGGATCATTCTTCACTCTGGAAATGAAAGGTTGAGCGCACTGCATTGTGGGAAACAGTATTCAATGTGGTGTAATCACTAGATCATCTATTGACACAGAAAATGTGCATTTAGTATGATATTCTGAACGTAGTACAATATGTCCAGCGACCGGCGATGACTGACGACTCCTGAACACCAGAAGGACATGATACACCACAACGCAGCATCTGACCACACTTCAGACCACTCATTTAACAAAAAGTTGCATAAAATAGGGAGGAAAACGACACATTTATGCTTATTCTTTAACAAAAAGGTATTAATGCTATATCTACATTCATATGTTTGTTTATAATGGAATATAACATAGTGAGTGACAGCTGTCACAAAGACCTGATTATTTGACATAAAACCTAAAAACAACAGATCCATTTCTATGGAAAATGGAATGAGGTGAACTACTTTAGACAATGACAGGTCATTAAAAATCTAAGAAGAGAGGTAAACAAACAAAGGCCTCATGTGGTTTTATAAGAAAACCATTTAAACTGAATTCCCAAAATGCATTCCTGAGGATGAAATGAACAAACAAACACATATGCCTGGGTAATATTTGACCTTTAAACTGAATGTATGTCCAGGTAGGCTCTTATAACAATGGCATCTGAGGCTTGATGAAGAATAATGATGATTTAACTCAATTAAACGGATAGTGTGACCCAATTCGTGAGCGCTCGATGAATGTGCGTGAAAACATCAATCAATGTTTCAACTGGAAATGATACAATGTTACATCAAAGAGCTCCAGATGCTACATGGCTAAAGCGGAAAGATCAAACAATCCGCTGCAAAAAAAAAAAAATTATCACCCAATCTGACACAAAAGAGCCGATTTATATTGTATGATGATGATGGTTGCTGTTCTTCTCATTGTCTCTGATAAAGGCCTGCTTGTGTTGTCCTGGCCTGCTGCTGGGCCTGACCCGACAAAAGTGTGTTTTTGCACGAAAACACAAAGAAAGGCGACTCACTTTCTGCTGCAGTCCAGTAAGATGCCCGTGTAGCTCCTCTCTCGGTAAATGAGCGTCACCACCAGCGTGTCGTTAACGATCTGCTCGACGGTCACCGGGATCCTGGAGCCGGCCCGCAGCTCCTCCGCTTCAGCCTCCATGTTCTCCGCCGCTGGAGCCGCGGTCTCTTCGGCCTTCGCTGCTACTGCGATCCGCCAGCGCCTTCGGGAAGCTCCGCCAGGACGCGTAATGACGCCATCAGCTCCACCGACGCGATTACAGCGGATCCGTCCGCGGTGACATCACCACCGAAAGACGAGAACAGCAGGTCTACACGTTTAAAACGAGAGAACATGCATTCACTCATTAACTGCACGTATACAGTTAAACTCGCCCCTTATATTACATCTTAACAGCATACACGCCTCAAAATAACTTATAGAGATTCCAAATGGCAAAAGTGTCCCAATTCATCAAAATTACAGAAAACACCCACAAAAATGTAATTTAGTACAACAATAGTTCATATAGGCTACCAAAAAAATCTTGTCAGATGTATTTAGAACAAGAATTATTAATGACAAACACACA
>JAFVLL020029509.1:0-17097 GCA_021397915.2 Tor tambroides | reverse complement strand
CAAATGTTGCTGAGATGTTGCTAGATAGACTGAAAAGTTGACATCCCTACAATGCTTATCTGACTTTTATCACTTTTATTTTTCTTATTTTTCTTACTCTTTCTCTGTATAAGTGGACGGCTTCATGGCATCTGTTTGTACATAGTTCTTTTGAACCGTGAATTGTGATTTGTTTCTGAAAATGAAACTAAATCTGAATAAAAATGTTTATCACAAAAAGAATTAAGTTTGCTGTCATTTGAAAGTGTGAAGGCCTTCTTGCATTATTATGCTGTTATATTATGATTATATAATCAGTGGCATAAAATGGTCATAAAATGACAATAATATCGCTTTTCGCAATTATTTCTGGGGCAATATATCGCACAACAAAAAGTTTTTATCGTGACTTGCCTACCTGTATCAACTTAATAAAAACATGCCACTGTCATGTATTAAACGTATGTTTTAGCACCACTCTCTGGACAATTCACTTTGAAACTGCTGTGAAACATGCAGTAAGGTATGTAATTATGGTGTTGCAGAAATGTATATAGAGGCACATATTTTCATAAGCCTGGGTTGTCCTCAGCTCTACCTCAGGCTGCCCAGTCCACATCTAGGCCTAGGCGCTCAGATCCCCCAGCTCCTCCTCTGAGCCCATGACTCCACCTCTCCACCTTGACCCTCACCTCTCTGGCTCTGCATTGGTCAGGCATCACCCTGGTTTCACCATGGGCTTCCGGGCCTCTGGCTGCACCCTTTTTTGAGGCGTCAGGTTGGGTCTACAGGAGGGGGAGTGCTTACTCTACTGATCACCTGCACCTGTCGTCGATCACCAGCCAATGAATGACTGCACTTAAACCCAATACACACACTCATTCTCTGTCTGAGCTCGTACATGTTAATGTTCAGTTTGATTGTTAGACTTGTGAGTTTCAGACTTCCTTTGCCTATTATTGATAGAATGGCCAAGGATCAGCAATCTCCATGTAAAACTGATGAAACTTGGAGGGAAGTTAGTACTCACACCGTCTATAACGTCACCAAGGCTTGCCCCAATCGGCCTGATGGGGGCGCTACAGCGATCAAAACTACGTAATCACTCCTAACTCCTAAACCATCAGTCGTAGGCTCAAGTGTCTTATGTTGCTGGAATCCTTGGCTCACACCGGACAAAAAGCATGTCTCGGATTCGATTTGGTGAAGGTTTTAGGTATTCTGGATTTTTTTTTTTTTTTTTTTTTAAAAACTGTTTTGCGAACTAGTTCTAGGTTCTAGGAAAATTCTCTGGAGAGTGAATATCAATAATTATCAAAAAAAAGTAGAACTTTCGCAAAGGAACGCCAAAACGATCGTAAGGGGCAGGGACGCTTTTACTAAAATGGCTATACTTTTGAACGGAATGAGATATCTTCACAACGCGTATGTAAGAACTGAATCACATGAAAAAAATCACAGAGCTTGGCCACTTGGTGATGCTATAAGAAGGAAAAAAAAATAGAAATGGCTACAACTACGCAACCATTTGTCCTATCAACATGAAAGTTGGTACGCACAGGCTTGGTCCAAAGTGCCACAAGTGTTTATAAGGACATTTGCGTATCTCAAAAAACTTTAGACCTATTAGACAAGGTTAATGGAGGTCGATCGGAACAAAACTCGGTGGGCCTGTTTGACTCCCGGCCCTAAAGGTCTGTGAGAAATTTGAAAGAAATTGGCCGCTGGTGGGCAATATTGCATTTTTTAAGGTGTGATGAACCAGGGGTGTCAAACTCAGTTCCTGGAGGGCCCTGCAGAGTTTAGTTCTAACCCTGCTCCAACACACATACCATGTAGTTTTCAAATAGACCTAAATGACTTGATTCGCTGGATCAGGTGTGTTTAATTAGGGTTGCATCAAAACTCTGCAGGGGTACGGCCCTCCAGGAACTGAGTTTGACACCTCTGGTGTAAGCAATTATATATTGTGCAGTTTTTCACACATACACACAATATTCATGTCAAACAATAAACCTCCTCATTCTGAACAACTCTGCTGTCCATCAAACCGTTTTTTAAATGATTGAGAAAATGGAAAAAAAAAATCTACTTTTGCAAACTAGTCCTAACTTTTTCGATCAGTCTGGAAAAAAACACTGCAGTACAATTCTCTGGACTCTTTAGGTCAATAATTATCAAAAAATGTTGCAATTTATCCTTTGGGAATCTAAAATGGTGTCGTTTAGAAAAGGGGACTGTCCAAAAAGCCCTTAAAGCCTAAACAAAAACTAAAAACTTCACAAAACCTGGTGAGCACATGTAACAGATGATTCTAAACAAGCATGCAAAGTTTAGGGAGATCGGACCACAGCTGGCGCTATAACAGTCATAAATGTTAAAAAACATCATATGGTAAATAACCTGGATTTGCCAAAAAAAAAAATTTTTTAATAATTGATTTAGGTGGTTACAGGCTTGCTAAATAATTTGTAATGTCTTTTTTCATATTTGCAGTAATATTTTCATATTCTTTAAGTGCTTGAACCCCCGGTAATCACTGCTTGCAGCTATATTTAGTTTTTTATTTGCCTGTGTTTGATGCTCCTGCGTGTCAATTTGATCTTCTCCTTTTGTTTTAATAAACACTTCACACTTGAGTCCATCATCTGCCTCTGTCTGGTTATCACTGTTACAGAAATGAATTTGATTCAGCTATAAAGCAGCTCTACAGAAGACAATAGTGTCATCACTTAGCTCAATCCAGTTCAAGTTTTATTCTCATCCAAAAGTATCAGAGCAGTGAAACTGATTATAGTACTGAATACTGTCAAGACTGCTTATGGTAAGTAACTTTCAGCTTGTTTTTTTCAAGATGTGGATTATAGATTTGGGTAGCGTGGGTTGTGTTTTTTTGGACTAGTTTCTAGAAAACACTAGTGTATTTGAGCTTAGTATTGATGGTCACCCATAAATGTATGAGTGCTTTTTTGGTTATTTTGTGTGTTTATGCTTCTCTGTCTGTCACTGGCAAGGCAATCACTGTCTGTTTGAATGAGAGCTGTGGAGTTAGAGGCAAGTAAGCATTCTCCCCTTTCTCACCAAAATGGTTCTGTTATTTTTGCCAGAATAATATGCATTTAAAGACTATGTTACTATGTTTTTTGCTATGTTACTGTTTTTTCTTTCTTTCTTTCTTTCTTTTTTACCATCTAAAATAACTTGATCTAGCATCTTTACGTCATTACATTGCTGTTTGTAATGTAAAATTAAGACAATCAGTCAATGCACATATATCATACTTGTAAATAACTTAAATAGCCAGAGGTATCTTGATAGCCAGGGAAAATAAAGTGTCTGGAGTTTACATGTTTGACAAGTTTCTGAGCACAATATAATCATTAACTATTAATTCAGTGCATTATGCTGTGATAAGATGCCGGGGGAGTTGGATGACTTTTTTGAAAGGGGCTAGAAATGATTCAAGGATTGAAAATGAACACTGTTTTTGGCAGAACATAACAGAAAACTGGAACAAACTCCATTTCAGAGGGTCTATAGGGATGCATTATGCAGTCTGTGTGATGAGAGTATGCCCCTGCCCCCTAAAACCCCCTAAAAAAAAAAAAAAAATGTTTTTCCAGACCGGGTTGCTTATTTTGGGCTTGTTTTTTTCAGAATAGGTCACTTTTTTCTCTAGCAAACCCTGGCAACACTGTTAGTGTATGTTGGGTCACTCGATGAGCTAATACTACAGTGGCAAGAAAGGATTGGTTTCAGTAAAATGACGCATTCTGTCTGATGACGTTTACACACTTTTACATAGTTCTTCTACATAGTAACATTATGCTTTCATAGTGAGTCCAGTGCCATGAACAGGTCATATAGTCTGAGTGACAGTATGTGTGTGGTCTCCATCAGCCTGTTTGAATGAGGGATTACAGGAAGAGTAGCTCAAGGCACTTTTATCTCTCCGCACAGCCGCTGTGCTCCGCAATTATCACTCACAGAGCATGCGCTCTAGCCGCAGCTCTGGCTCACATTTATAAAGCTGCACTGGACCTATAATGAGACCGCAGCCACATTATTACTTCCAGCCTGAGCACCTCCACCCGAGGGCTTGACTCTTCCAGTCCAGTGCATCACAGTCTGCAGCCACCCACCCCCACGCCCTCCTTTTGTGTGACTCTAAGATGGCCAGAAAATAGACCCTCTCCTGGCAACAGTACTATAGCAGAACTGTGTTTGTGCTCATGCAAATCTCCTGGAATTTTACCAGATGCTTTATCAACTTGGTAATGGTTGAAATACTTGCATTCTAACTAAACACTTTAAACATCTATGTAGCTTCATTTCAAAAATGCTTTAAGAATACAGTCTGTTTCTATGCTGTGAAATTTTTTAAAATTGGTACTGGTACTATCCCTGAACCTACCCCTAAACCAAACCATAACCCATGGAGTTACCTTATACTTCACAGTACTTGCTTGAATAAGTACACTGTAAGTACCCTTTAAGTTGAAATACTGTAAAATAAAAAATAAATCTAGTAAAAAAAAAAAAAATCTGTTTCTGGATGAATTCAGTTTTACTTCTTTTAGCTGATTTATTTATCTTCCCAGATGTTTATTCTGCTCTACATCAAATTACTGCATACAGTGGTTGAATGGAAAAAAAAAATGACTAAAAAAGAGCCATTGAGCACTATGATCTGAACCAGAAGTGTAGTCAAGACCAGACCTGCCAAGATGCAGACCAAGACTATACACCTCGAGACCAAGACTAAAACCTATCAAGGCCAATTATATGAGGTTTTATAATTAATATTTAAAGCAAATTAATATTTATTTTAAAACTCTTAAGAATATCAGTCACTCCCGCAGTATCCAGAATGCTTCCTGGAAATCACTTGACAGAAATCACTTTAAATTATCACTCAATGTTCCAGTTTTTTTTTTTTTTATTAAAGCAATGTATGTCACACAATATATAGACATAGACATATATTACTACTGTAATACGTCTTTACAATGCTGTCTCACGACCAATTCATACGTATTTTACCAGATGGCTAATTCGTATGAATTCGTACAACCTCACTCGTACAATTTTGCATGATTTGTCTAGACCCCAGTGACAGGTAAATTTAGGGATGGGGTTAGGTGTAGGTCAATCGTATGAATTCATATGACTTGTGCAACTCGTAAAATACATACAATTTAGCAAAAATCATATGAATTTGTTCGAGTGAGGTTGTACAAAATTGTATGAATTAGCCACCTCGTAAAATATGTACAAACTGTCGTGAGATTGAGTAGGTCTGTAATATTGCTGTAGAAATAATCAAGATTTTAGGGTTATTCATGGTCTGTTGAAAGTAATTTGCTAAAGCTGATAAACTTTTAAATTTCCTTTTACTGTTCGATGGTTGAATAATGTCACTTCACTTCAACTTCTTTGAGTTCATAGAGTGAATCTTTCATTGATTGTTTACAGTTTAGCTGAAGTCACTCCCATAATTTGTGCAAAGGTCATGGGGTGTAGGATGAAGGTTGATAGGAATGGCAGAAGCAGTGACATGATGACTTTATGCTTTATGCATGAAGGCAGATTACAACATCACATCGCACCATTGACTCCAAATGCCATTGGTTCTTTGTACAGTTTTTACATTGATATATTATGAAACATAGATCAGATTAAAGTTGTAGTGGTTCGTTTAATAATGACTGTAGAATCCTTTAAAATGTCATTTTTTTTCTCATTAAAAAAATATTCTTCCCAATGCAACCCTCATAATATATGTTTAGGGTAATTACCATCTGTCTGCCAAGTGAGAAGTGCAACCAGCTCTCTAAAGTGTTATTTGTTTACACTATATTTTAAACAGCAAGATGCTGTTGCTGATTACTATAGGCATATGTTTACCGAAGAACGAGAGATTTGTATCGAAATATTCAAATAATCATCAAAGTGAAGCTTCAGATCTAAAATTAGATTTACCTTCATAGGCTGTTTCGACACAACCTCGACTGTTGTTTTTTTTTTGTTTTCTGTCTGAGATACCAGAGGAGAGAACGCAGCCCGATGCACCTCAGGAGGCAGTGAGCGCAATGATTAGTGCATTGACTGAAACAACTGATAGACATTTGGCAGAATTCCAGCCTTATAATGCAGAAAAAAAATTAAGCGTCATGTGACGCTGGAAAGTGCCGCCGGCCTCTCTGTGGGCACAGATTCCTCTCATCAGCCTAATTCAAATGCGAGGCACGCTCGTGGCGGTTTTCTGAAAAGATCTGGGGTGACAGCAACATGCACAAAGAGGGAAGGATCGTTTCTCTTCAGATTTAGGATGCTTCCCTTGTGTTTTTACTCCACAAATCGGAACGCTGTCATTATACACTTCATGCCATTTTATAACCAATCAGGGTGATCTATCAGCAGACACCCCCTCCCCCCACTTCCATTTGCATTCAGCATTTTGTTGCATTAAACTGCAATCATGAACCAATAACACGTAAATGCACGCCAATGACGCTACAGTATAACACGCATACTGCATCTCTGACAGACATGATTCACAGTCCTGAAAATGCTTTATTTTTGTGAATGTTTTTTTGGAGGGGGGAGGTGGTGTGCCGAATTTGAGATCATCAGCACATGTAAATTTGCCTTATGTAAAAATCAAAAAAAGGGAAGACTGTCCCCTGAATGAGGGCTGAGCTCAGAAACTTGTCCAAAGGCTTGAGCGCATTCTTTCCGGAGCTGGAGGACTGAACATTGTCGGAGCAATGCATCAGCCAGCCGCCTTTGAAGCAGATAAACCCTTTAAAACCATGAAGAGCATTTTCATACATTTTAGCTAGAGGCAGGTGGTTAGATTAAAAGGGTTTTGATGTGTTCGCTAAGTACTCTTTTTGTCCAAGCCTCTATAACAAAGGTCTTGCTGTTTCGTCTGTGGACCACAGTGTCAAATTTGCTTTGTGGATCTTGTTTAGGATTTGCACAGAAATTATTTCAGCCTTAAAATATACAGAAGGATTTATCATACAGCTGATAGTTTAAAGTCATGTAGTTATAACTGATACTTTTGCTGACTGATGCAGACCTGCATGCAAACATACGTCAGTGGACAATCGCTGACAGCATTTGCTGCATGTCTGCTTCAGTAGCGGCTGTGTGGCAAAAGTCAGTTTCCATAGTGATTGCGGCAAATGCAGTAGATTAGCAGCACAGTGTAGTGAGGAGAGATTGCAGACAATGTGACGTGCTCTGTGTTACGCTGTTCTGTGCACGATATATTCGACTGTTTTGCATCTTCAAAGCAGAAGTCTGCATTTCAGTGATTCATTGGAAATGATTAACTGTCTAATATAATTAAACACACTACATGTTTTTTTGCTGTATGCATAAACATTCACAGCAAGGAAGGGAAAAGTATCTTCTTTTTTAAAAGAATAAACCATAAAGACAGTCAAATGCTGGCTTAAACATTTAGGCCTTTGTGTAACTCGAGTGCAATTTTGAGGCAGAGGGGAAAAAAAATAGAAAAATTGAAACATGAAAATTTAATATTTGCTAATGAAAGTAGACAAAAAAGGGAAGATATCAATGGGAGCAAACCCCAGCAGAAACTCTAATATAACAAGGAGGCTGAGACCATTTTGCTGTTGCCTAGCAACACTTGAACAAAATTTTAAAACGATTTAGATGCCCCATACTGCTTTGAGGGATGTATATTTTTATATAGCTCACCTAAATGGTCTGCGGTGCTCACACACAACCTGGTTCCTCTGTGGATCCAACAATGTATTGTCAATTCTTCAAGTCAGAGACACCGAACACAAGCATTCTCAAATAGTAATGACACAAGAAGGACTGATTACTCTCTTATAGCTGACACGATTTGCATATTTCATTAAAACAAAATCAAGCCCAAGTCGTTATGGGATAGAAGAGACAAATCATTTAAAATATATATGCAGAATTTGATTCACAGTTGGATGAAAAATGGTATAGAGGTTTCTTTCTCAGATCATTTAGAACAGATGTTGTCATATTGTGCTGCCTATGAAGATTTCTTCAACTTACAGACTCATAAATGAAAAGAATAACTAAATAATTAAATAAAAATCTGGTCCTTACACAGGCTTTTTAAAAATATACAAATCACAACTGAATTCCTTTCCAGCCTTTCCAGAAGCATTAAATTGTTATATTTAAAACAAATAATAAAATTGTGTGTATCATACATTTCAAATGTATAGTTTGGTTTATAATTTTCATATTAAGACATTGTTTGTTTTGCTTCTTCTGGAAACATTAAAATGAACTGTTTTTCTTTCTTTCTTTCTTTCTTTCTTTCTTTCTTTCTTTCTTTCTTTTCTTTCTTTTTTCTTTCTTTCTTTCTTTCTTTCTTTCTTTCACAAATATGAATTCATATGACTGAACAAACCCGACTCTTTCAAACACAAATCAGCATTTTCTAAAATACCTTGTTTTGACCAGTTATTGCTCATTTGAAATAATCTGAATCTGTATTTGTTAGCCTGTTGATTATCACATATATCTCTCTAAATGAGCCTATCTGGGCATACCATGGTGTCACCAGCAAGCCAAAAGTACTCAAGTGTCCACAGCAGGTGCATAAATATGTCATGTTTTCACAGCCCATAACCAAAGGGAGATGCAGCCAGATGGAGTGCAAATGTTAAATTTCATGTAGTATCATTAGTAGGTTAGTTCACCCCTCATTGGTTCACCATCTGCTTCCAATTGAGTTCTCCACGCTGAGCCAAGCTTTGAGAGAGGAGGTGAAATCTATACCACTCTGACCCAAATCCCACATTGGGTTCATTAACTTTTCATTAACTAGTGTACTTTCACAATTCTGTCATTTAGAAGAAATAAAAAACTGCTAGCTAAAAAGTAAGTGCATGATATATCTTTCATGCGTATGATGGACTGAAAAGTTGAAAATGCTTTACTTACCGCATATTTATGGACTTCCAAAAGAAGGTCAAGACTGCGCTGTATACCAGGACATTTATGCAATCCAGTTATGCATCCCATAAAAGATAGTGTCCAACATCTTTTTTTTTTTCTCCTTGAGGCGTTCTTTCTTTAAGTGTCATCAGTTTCAGATGAGGAGTGATATTTCCTACTCACACCTGATGCTGTGTCAGTGGCTTCACCTGTTCTGCTCCTCATCTGCCATATTTTTAATATATATTATGGTTTGAAGTGGGCTGGGTTTGAAGGGGGATTTAGAATGGGCAGTGAATGCACGAGTTAATTTTAACCTCATGGTAGCCACAGATGTGTGTGTGCGTGTGTGAGTAAATCAATGAAACATTAATTTTAAGTCAAGATCTCAAGGATTTAAAGAGAGAGAACTAAGAAATAGCCAACGTTCCTTAATATGCTGTTGCATCCCAAGAACTGTGCTCAGTTTTAGTTTCTTTCTTAAAAAAATTAAACATGCATATTCCACCGATGTCGGACTAATTTTACGCGAGTATGATGTTAACACATGCCCATGCAAGGTAAAGATTTGCGTGCCTGACCTGAAAGTGTGTGTGTGTGTGTGTGTGTGTCCGCTGGGGGGTGTTGACTTTCACATGACATTGACGCTCTGGAAATGTTGAGTAGCTGCTGATCTCAGACAGTCGTTGCTCGGTGGATTCAGCACCACTCGCCCGTGGACAGCTCCCGCAGGACCGCTTTACATGGACAGAACGATCATTTATGGTCATACTGGAAGTTTACAACTTGGAGAGGAATCTACGGATACCTCACTGCATGACACACGGGCATATTGCTTTTGGGAAAGAAGCCAAATTCACTGTAAGTAGATACGAGAAGCTGCTGTTCTCTCTTTCTGGCTGAACAT
This sequence comes from Tor tambroides, assembly GCA_021397915.2. Classification (NCBI taxonomy): domain Eukaryota; kingdom Metazoa; phylum Chordata; class Actinopteri; order Cypriniformes; family Cyprinidae; genus Tor; species Tor tambroides. The sequence continues at coordinate 7,247 of JAFVLL020029509.1, read as the reverse complement.
TTACTACATTGTCATCATTGCCTGGGCCATTTACTACTTATACAACTCCTTTACCGCTGTAAGCATTCCTTGTCACATGTGCTTGCATGCCTTAAAAAATGTAATTTGGAGAATGTTTAGGTGGGGTATTTAAAAAAAGAGAAGTAAAGCATTCTTCTGCTCTTTGTAGGAGCTTCCATGGAAATCTTGTAACAATCCATGGAACACAGACAGATGTTACACAAACTACAGCATAGTGGACACCACCAATCTCACCAGCGCTGTCATGGAGTTTTGGGAGTAAGATTTTGGGCAAATTGATGTGCATGACCTTCTTTGACCTTTGTACATGAAAATACATGTGTCCAGTAAGTGTCTTGTTGTGAAGTGTAATTGTGTTGCATGATGTGCTTATACAGACGCAATATGCATCAAATGACTGATGGCTTAGAAAAACCTGGTGAAATTCGTGTGCCACTTGCAATAACGCTGGCCATTGCCTGGGTCCTCGTGTACTTCTGTATCTGGAAAGGTGTTAGCTGGACTGGAAAGGTGAGATGTCTTTGTTGGTCTGGATTTTGAGTGAGTTTGCATTCACCACACTGAATGCAAAGCACACATGCTTGCCATAAAGGAAGCAAAAATGCTCTATGGGTTTCTTGTCCCATGAAAGCAATTTCCAGCATTTTTTAACAGACACAAACACACATGCTGAATAAATGCACATGGGGAAATGTTTGATAGAGAAATCAATGTTTTGCAGGTTGTTTACTTCTCTGCCACCTACCCATACTTCATGTTGTTCATTTTGTTTATCCGTGGAGTGACCCTGCCTGGGGCTAAAGAGGGAATCATGTTCTATATCACTCCTGATTTTGAGAAGCTGAAGGAGTCTGAGGTGATTTTACACGTTTAATCGTTCAAACAGGAACAAAAACAAACCCAATCTAGCTGCTAAACAGTTTCATTTTTAAATCTCAGGTTTGGCTGGATGCTGCAACACAGATTTTCTTCTCCTATGGCTTGGGTCTAGGCTCTCTTATTGCTCTGGGCAGCTACAACCCTTTCAATAACAATGTGTACAGGTATGAATGATGCAATCAACATTTCATCAGTTAGATAACTCGACCCTCTTTCAGTGTTTCAGGCCCTGACCATTTGTTTTTTTTGATGCTGTGAATGATGTTTGTTTGAACGAGCTAGATCTCTAACTGTGACTGACTGTGATTACATGCCCATTATCAGACTTGACATTTTAGCATATGAAGAGCGAGAATTACCATCAAATTAAATCTGAAGTTTGGCTATATCACTTACATAATCCATCTTCTCCTGAAATGCTAAAATGATATGCAGCTTTCAGATCAGACAAAGATGTTTATAGCACATTTGAAGACAGAATCCTTTTTTCTGCTCTTTTTCCTGCAGGGATTCTATCATCGTGTGCTGTATAAATTCCTTCACTAGTATGTTTGCTGGATTTGTGATTTTCTCTATTGTGGGCTTCATGGCACATGTGACAAAGAGACCAATAGCTGATGTAGCTGCATCAGGTAATCCGTTCATTTTTACAAAATTAGATTATTTTTACAATATTGCATTTTACATTTTTATATCGGTTGAAGTATGGATATTTCTCTTAAAGTGTTAATATAACTTGTTTTTTTCATGGCTTACACAGGTCCTGGTTTGGCGTTTTTAGCTTATCCAGAAGCTGTGACGCAGTTGCCCGTCTCGCCACTGTGGGCTATTCTCTTCTTCTCCATGCTGCTGATGCTGGGAATCGACAGTCAGGTGAGAATATCACATATTCAAGCTCTGACCTAGAAACAGAAGTGAACGGGATCTGGTAGGTACTTCAGATCTGCCAGCATCAGTGGCGGAGTCCCTGGCGACCACACAAGGAAACATAAGGAACATTAAAAAAACTCCACCAGCCTTGTGCCAAATAAAATCTTTTGATGTTGATTTCTGGCTTTATGTCTGCATGCATTGATGATTTTAAACTGATGTTCATTATCTCTTAAGCTGGAAATGTTAGCATTTTCTGTAAAAACAAACTGGGGTAGAATCAATCCCAGCCCTGAGGCACCAAAAAATATAGAATTTAGCACTTGTTTTATGTCCTGTACTTTAATGAATTGTGTTTGTTTTTGGAAAGTCATATAAAACTAACTCTGATTGGATGTCGTTATGTAATAACTGAAGCACACACGCACACCTGTGCATACAGATTTATTGAACATAACCTAATTGTTTGTTGTGATTAATATGCTCGCGAAATTTATTATTTATTTCTTATTGAATTTTGGAGCCATTTATGTGTAAAAACAACAAAATTAATTTTGTGTTGTGATCTATTGCTATATTTTCTTCATGCTGCCATCAGTTCACAGAATGCTTCAATGTTTTCAAAAAATGCCATATAAATGCAATATCAAAACACTGTCGTTGTTTTCAGTTCTGTACAGTGGAGGGCTTCATCACTGCTCTGGTAGATGAATTCCCACGGCTGCTCAGGAAAAGAAGAGAGATTTTCATTGCATGTGTTTGCATTGTATCCTATGCCATTGGGCTGTCCAATATCACACAGGTAAATCAATGAAGAAAGCAGATGATGAGATGTTTGACCAGAGGCTGTATATTAATGTGATTGCAGGCTGCAGGGCCTTGTATTGATTTTCTTGCTTTGTTTTAGGGTGGCCTCTATGTGTTTAAGCTCTTCGACTATTACTCAGCCAGTGGAATGTGTCTACTCTTCCTGGTGTTCTTTGAGTGTATCTCAATCTCCTGGTGCTATGGTAAGTCCTTTTTATGTCCTCTTAAAATCTATCATTTGCATTGTGCTCATCTTTTGCTTTGGATAGAATTATAAAAATGGAAATGCTTTGGCTCTCAGTCATGAATAGTCATAAATAATCCTGTCACGACAAAAGTGCATCCAGTGGGACAGGGCCACGAAATGTCATTTTTTGAAAGGAAAAAAAAAAAAAAAAAAAAAAAAAATATATATATATATATATATATATGCATTTATAAAAACGATGAAGAACAATCAATTGTCAATCAAAAATCTTCATGAATTTTGCATGTCATTAATTTTAAATAGGTTGTCAACTGTCCAATATAATGCAACCAACCAATCAACATGTATGTACGACACAGAAACTCAAACTAAAGTTAGTAACCATAGTCATAAATTAAAAGTTGTGTTCCTACAGTTTAGATTACAAATGTAGTGTTGAAGATTATGTCAGACTTTGTTATGGCAAAGCAGATTAGCAGAACTACTCTGGCCTTGGCCTGCCTATACTGTAGCTTCTATTTCTTTCCTGTTTATGCTGCTATCGTTTGGGACTGATACATTACCACTGCCTTTTTTCTGCCAGTTTCTGGACATTATTCTTGGTTGTGAATGTAGTGTTAGTTACTGCCTGCTTTCTTTTAGGGTCTGGACCTTGAGTAACTAACATTGTTGACCCTGTAGACAGCGTGTCCCTCATTATGTCTATTGCTATCATTAGTGCTTCTGTTTTCTCTCTGTCCTCAACTAAAGCCAGTTGATTTCTCAGTGTTTGCCACCTCCGCTGTCTGGTAGTGTGATATTGCAGGGTACGGCCTGTTTTTGCATGGAATTTCTCTGTATTTTTGCAATTTTAATCCAATCTTTGAATCAGCAGCTGCCTGGGAAACTGTACTGGCTGCTCATCGTGTGTCTGATATGCGATGAATTCAGTTTTCAATTTAATTCAGCTCTCTTTGTCCTTATCATGTGTTTACCCTCTTCACAAACATCCTATCATGCTTTTTTTTTAAGATTGAATTACATTTCCATATCTTTGCTCTAGATCAGGGGTACTGTTTTTAATCACCTCCATGTACTGTGGGTAAATTTGCTTGTGCTATGATGATTTATAGTGGCACGTAATGTTACCACACTTAACAATCACCTTCTCAGTACAAATTAAGCACATAGGTTTGGTGCTTCTTTCAGGAAGAATAAATGCATCTCTGTACATGTTTGTACAGTCTTTTTCAAAATGCATTCAGATGTTCTTCTTGTCAGTCGTACTTTTCAAATGTCACACAACAATAGTTAAGGACTGAAGGGGAGTGAAGATTCTGGCTATCTTTTTGCTTTTTTATATGATTCTGTTTTTATTTAACACATTCAGATATTTAACACATTCAGTTAGTATTTTAAAGAACCATTCATTTCAAGCTTTTATACACACATGCTTATACATGCCATTACTGTTGCAAATATATATATCAGTACTGCTTCAGATGAATGAATGCATGTAATCCGTCAATCCTATTGTTGCAACGTAGTTGCAGTGAATTAATGCAATTCCTTTCAAATTTCATCTAATTTCAGGTGTGAACAAGTTTTATGATAACATCCAGGAAATGATTGGATACAAGCCTTGTCTATGGTGGAAACTGTGCTGGGTTTTCTTCACCCCTCTCATTGTCGCTGTAAGTAACCTACTTTTTTCTTTATGATGTGACATTACAAAAGATATATATATATATATATATATATTAGTGCTGTCAAAAGTAGCGTGTTAACGTATGCAATTCATTATTCCAGTTTAACAGCATTAAAAATATTTAACACAGTTAACGCAGGGCTGAGCTAGGGTTGGCCACCCCACTCACAACTGCTGCTTTGGTCTCTTTTTTCTTGACAAGAATTGCACGCTGTAGCCTGTATCATTTCAAATCAAAGAAACTACGAGCTTGCGCATCAGATCTGTGTCACGTTCAGCAGCGGCAGCTCTTAAAGTAACAGCAGCTGAATAACTTAATAACTCAGATACTATGATGTCTGTTAATTAAAGAACAAAATAAAAAAGAGGAAATCAATAACTTTTGTAGCTTTAAGGATTCGCCTATATTTAATTTAGAATTTAGTGTTAAATAACTTTATTTGATTTCTGTATATTTCCTACTTGCTGAAGGGTACAGTAAATATGACATTTATTATAATGGGTTTATGTGAGGATTGTTTTAAATTTACTTAAATTCGAAGTTGCTATTTTTTAAAGTCTAATAAATGTTAAAATTGATAGCTCTCAATTATACTGTAATGTTGAATGGCTATAGGAAATATTAAGAAAAAAATAATTTCGTAGAGACATCAGTACTATTGGTTTCAATGATACCCGCCTTCAGTCATAAAAAAGATACCATTAAACAAATATTAAAAAATATACTGTCTTTATGATGTTTCTACATTAATTTGAAGATTGAATGTGAAATTATTGCAGCATAAAAGTGTATTTAACAACTTTAATGTTATTAATTGTCTACACACACACACACACACACAGAGAGAGAGATATAGATACTGTACCTGGTATTATAGATGTGCGCTTGTATTATTTTTAAATTTTACTCAAATTTAAATTTTCTATGAATCTGTCAGCTAGCAATGCAAACTGAGAAACTTGACCAGTGTTGTGGGGTAATGCATTACAAGTAACGTGAGTTACGTAATCAGATTACTTTTTACTTTGTTTTTCCATTTATTGACTGACAGCTCTCCTGTCCCTGTGTTGAGAGAAATCAGGAGTGAGGTGCAGAGACAGAGGCGCTTCCTTCAGCCTTAATAATTTCTCTTTTGGTGTGAAATTACCTTTACAGTTGCCAAAAATATAACTTTTGCATTTTTTGTAGTTGTATTTTGTTATTAAAAATCAAATAAGCAAGCCCAGCCATAACATAATGCATTACTTTACATAAAAAGTAACTAAGTAACGCAATTATTTACTTTTTCATGGAGTAATGCAGAATTGTAATGCATTACTTTTAAGAGTAACTTTCCCCAACATTGAACTTGACAACCTAGTTATTTTGCTAACTAGTTGCATTGTGGCATATATAGCACCTTTTACATGCATAATGTGTGTTAAAACTGTGTTTTTATTTTGTAAACCCTGTTAAAATTAGACAGAAATGGATGAGTTAAAGTAAAAATGCAGCAAATTTGAATTTTAAATTTTAATTATGGAAATGAGATTCAGATTGTTTTCTCATCTGACAGTGTCAGTTAGTATCAGCTGTTGATTATTAAAGTCATTATTTGCTGGTGTTAATGATAAACATTACCTTTGCTGTGTAGAATTACCCTTGTTCTTAATCCCAAATTTGATCCCAGTGTTTTTACACTTTTATTTGTCCCATATGTGGGACATGGACCACAAAAAATTAAGGGTCAATTTTTTTAAATTGAGATTTGTACATCACCTGACAGCTGTATAAATAAGCTTTTCATTGATGTATGGTTTGTTAGGATAGGACAATATTTGGCTGAGATACAACTATTTGAAAATCTGGAATCTGAGGGTGCAAAAAAATGAAAATATTGAGAAAATCACCTTTAAAGTTGTCCACATGAAGTTCTTAGCAATGCATATTACTAATCAAAAATTAAGTTTTGATATATTTATTGTAGGAAATTTACAAAACATCTTCATGGAACATGATCTTAATATCCTAATATCCTTACTTAATATCCTAGTGATTTTTGTCATAAAAGAAAAAGCAATAATTTTGACCCATATATTGTATTGTTGGCTATTGCTACAAATATACTCGTGCTACTTATGACTGCTTTTGTGCTCCAGTGTCACATATACTCTTTTTTTCTGGGTATTCTGTTCCTTGACTGTGATAAGAACGTTTTTAAAGTCTTGGAGTCTTTAGAAGTATGAATAGATCATGGTGTAATTCTGTGAAAACTGCAGTATTTGTAAACAGAGCTTCTCTACAGGGCGTGTTCCTCTTCAGCGCGGTGCAAATGGTTCCTCTTACAATGAACAACTATGTGTTCCCTAAATGGGGGCAAGGAGTGGGCTGGCTCATGGCTCTGTCCTCTATGGTTCTCATACCTGGTTATATGGGCTACATGTTCCTCACCCTGAAGGGAACATATAAGGAGGTAACTGTTTTTATTTAGAGCTGAAATTAAATACAGTAATGAGTGGTATAGACCATTGGTCTCAAACTCAATTCCTGGAGGGCCACAGCTCTGCACAGTTTAGTTCTAACCCTAATCAAACACACCTGATCCAGCTAATTAAGGTCTTCAGAAACCAGGTGAAAAACACTTCCATAATGTACTTAAAGTGCTCTATTTTCACATACTAATTTTGTACTTAATGTACTAAAATGATTCTTTAGTACTTCTTAAGATAAACTTAAGATCATCTAAGTGTACTCAACTGTGCTATTTTGAGACACCATGAATATGAACTAAAATG
>JAFVLL020029508.1:0-13575 GCA_021397915.2 Tor tambroides | reverse complement strand
TTCCCCTGTAAAAAGTGGTGAGGATGGGTGGTGGGAGACTTGCTCTTTTAAGTCGGCGGAGAAAGTGTAGGCGCTGTTGTGCCTTCTTGGAGAGTTGTGCCTTCATGTCCTGCCCGATGTGCTGTATTAGGATACCACATAGACCGGGCATTAACGATCTGTCCGTCATGGACTGCGTGACTTTGCCCGTAGATTTTTTTTTTTTTCTTCTGCAACTAAGTGACTAATAAAATTTTGGTCGACCAAGCCTCTTCTGGTCGACTATTATGGGGCAGCCCTAGTTATTTCATTAATGTCCTGGAAGTAGTGTAGAATTCAAAATATTTTTACCAATTTTACGGCTGATACCACTAGTGAAAATTCTTAATTTTATTTCATTTTTTTAAACATTTGAAAATCCTTGCGTTCCATGTTCAAAATGAATTTGAAATCCTAGATCTCAAGCTTTTGCACTCCACTAAATATCTCTAGCCATTTTCTTCCTTCATTTTTGTATTATTCATACACTGTTAGCATTCACCTGGGCTGCAGCCCACCATCATTTGCTCCGTAAGCTGCAGAGGCCTACAGCGTGACTTAAGATTTAATGAATGAAAATCAATCACTGTATTCATAGATCTTCTTTAAATAGTTTCTGAAACATGTTAGCATCACGGTGAATAGACTGGGTGGGATCCCATCTGTATTGCTCTCATATTATTTAATTGGATGTCAGAAAAAGATTAGAGAGCTCAACCCATAGTAGAAGATAATTGATTTATAACACATTAGTCGGGTCGGTTGAAAGCACTTTCCGATGAGCAACCGATCCAAGAGCGCAGGAGGTCAGGGGGTTTATGGGAATGGATGGTGCGGGGGGGTTGGATTGGCCCTTTACAGTAGTACTCTCTGCTGGGGAGGAACACTGAGTAATGAATCCCCCCTCCCCAAAAGCTTGGCGCACCACAGTCAGTCCCACCAAGCCTGAGAGTGCGGGACAGGGAGGGTCCTCTGCCCTAGATGCCATCTGATGGTATTAGAGGAATGTCCCCTTTTCATTCCACTGCTGGGTATATAAACTTGGCTCATATCCGAGACAATCACAGACTGAGAGGAACGCTATTGAAGTGATGAGCCCATATTGCTTGGAGATGCTAATGGTGCTGTCTAGGATTACAATCAACTCGCTGATAGAGAGAGAATATATAGCTGCCACTGAGAGATTCTTATTCACTCTAAATAAAGGAAATTATCTTGTCTTAAGTGAGAAGCACATGATTCATCTGCAGATACGAAGCAGTGAAACAGTGCATTGGTTTTATTACTTCTATACCGGGAATTGTCTTACCAAGAGATTTCGAGAAATTGTTAGCAATTTGCAAAGTTTTTACAAGTTAGTCGATATCCTTCTGTAATTTCCCGTAAGTCAGGAAAATAGAAGAGAAGAGGATGGAATGGGATAGAGAAATGATGGAAGCAAGATTCAAACTTACATCACCTGCATAATGTATTTTGAACTTTGTATTTATCAGAAAATCCTGACAAAATTCGTCAGTGTTTAACCAAAAAAATGAAGCAGCTCAACTGTTTTTGACATTGATAATAAGAAGAAACGTTTCATGAGCATAACCAAAATGATTTCTGAAGGATCATGTGACACTGAAGACTGGAGAAATGGCTGATGAAAATTTAGCTTTGCCGTCTTAAGAATGAATTACATTTTAAAATACATTCAAATAGAAAACGGTTATTTTACATTTTTATAACTTTTCAACAAATTATTGTTTTTATTGTTTTTTTTTTTTTTAAATGCAGCCTTGGTGAGAATAAAAGACTTCTTCCAAAAACATTAAAAAATCTTAATTATTTCAAACATTTGACTGCAAGTATATATACTGCATTTATTTTTAATATTATTTTTTTAATGTTTATATTTATAGTTTTATAGAACTGTCACTATAGCCGTTATGTCTGTCCCTTTGTAAACTACCCTTCGACACCTGTAATTATGTTTTACCTTCCTGAAATTGTTCATATTCAGATATTGCACATTCAGGCAGATTGGCAAAATGATAAACTCTCAGTGGAGGAACATGATAAAGTGAATTGCTGTAGTAACTTTGGGCTCCAGTTCTAGCCATCTCTCCAGCTAGCTAGGCAGTAGGCATCTCGCAGACGGGTTAAATAAGTAAACAGATCACGCCCCACATAATTAACCTCCCTGGGACTCGACACATTCTATAAATGTCTGTGCACTTGGGGGGAAAACAGAGGAGGACCTACTTGGAACCTGAAAGGCTGTAGGTTTGAAAAATATTGAACTACTCCAACGCAAATGAGGGAATTCATTTGGGCTGTTTTTAATGTGAAATGCCATCTGCCTTGCTGTAATCATGAATTCTTCAAGTGCATGTTTGGAAAGGTGAATGTGATTTGACATGATTTTTTTACTTGTTGCTTTTAAATGCACAGAAGGGATGTGAAACTATTCACTGAAAGTGTAGCATGTAGGCTCATCACCTAATTACCCTCCCTTTTATCATAACACTGATATCATTAACTTGCATGCAATGTGCAATGTTGATGTTCCTAGTTTGTTGACTTTCTTTCTGCATTTTTTCAAGGATTTTATTGACCTGTTTTAGTGGCGCTATAAAAGTAGATTTAATGAAAATTATTAGAACCCATGTTGTAATGTAAGGTATTGGACAAGTCCCGCTTCCTTGACCTTCTTCACACTCTTACATACTGTTCACCACATCCACCCACACAGCTCATAACAATACACTCAGTGCTATTCAAGCGGACTGTGATCGCTATACAAATTTAAATGCAGTCTTATCCCTCCAAGGATGGGGTATTTGAAGTATGTTTGAAAAATATGTATAGGTCTCAGAGATCAGCACAGAAGCGAGTATGAATCAGAAGTATGAATAGTCGTAAAGTCTGCCTGTCGGTCATAGTACATACCAAGTTCTCATTTCTTGACGTGGGATTACACATATAATTTTTTTTAGATTTATGGCTGTCAAATCAAGGTTTCACAGTAGTTTTACTTACACAAGGTTTTACTTAAAGTATAGATGAAGTTAATGAAGTAAAACGTTTTAATAATCCTATTAATAGATGGGTAAAATATTTGATATCGAACAATACAAATGATGAAAAATAGGATTTTATATCAGTCTTATAGAATATAAAAGGTGTAATATTTCATTTTATTATATTATTGCAAAACAATACATATTTTTAGATTTTAGATTTTATTTTAAGATTTATAGCTGTCAAATCAGGGTTTCACAGTGAGTAAAATTATCCATTTTATTATTTTTTTTAAAGAGGTAGAACTTTTTATATAATCATGTGAATAGACTGATAAAAAAAAACTATTGATATTTTATTACAATACAAATTTAATATGGAAATACAGATAAAGAAAATTGTATAAGAATTAGATATTTATATTTAAAAATCTTTTAAAAAAAGAATTATAGGAATATATATTTAAATATATATATATATATATATATTTAAATGTATAACTGTATAATTGATCAAATATTATATATGTGTGTACAGTAAAAAATGATGTGATAAATAAGGTAGCATACTGTATTTATTTCTATTACTTTAACTCATTAAAATAATTTAACCCATCAAGTCAGTTTAATATGATTTCAGCTGAAATGACTTGTACAGCCATACTTAAAAATTTAAGACAGCAAGTGAACTTAATATACTGCAGGTATATGTATTTGTGTGAGCGAGCAGGTGGAACATGCAGTTCAAAACCAAAATATTTTAAGTGCAACAGATGCTAAATTAGTTTATCATGTGGATGGGGATACAAACAAATGTTGAGAGTAGAGTTCATGAATCACATAGAGATTTGTCTTGACTTGTTATAGACCAGCATGTCTGCAGATCTACAGAGAGTCCAGATTAAAGTATTAAGATGTCATTTAAATGGGCTACATATTATGACTGGACTGCATCAGCCTGCCAAAACCGTACATTCTTCAGGGCTTAAAGGATTCACTTTGAGTACCTGTGTTTGTTTGTACTTGGCTTGTGGAGCGTGCCGTTCTGGTGATGGATTGTACTCTCTGGTATCGTACATTATTTATAAATGCAAAAGGTTAACAGGCATGGGTACATGGGAATAGTTAATTGCATGCAGGACCATGGTCTGGTGTGATTTTATTTTATTTTTCACCGTTCTGACATGGAAACATGGATTATGTTTTATAATTTCCTCCATCTCATTCCTCTTTAAATGATTATTTGCCAAGCCAATATCCATTTTCCCTGAGATATGCTCCTCCATTAGAGGTGGGCGCGCACACGTTATTATCCTGGCGCATGCTTATCAGCTGTTGCTTCTCGCTGAGAAGCGGGCTTCAGTGATTTATCTTGTTTTTGTAACATCTACCCAGCCACGTTTTCTCTTTGAAGTGGTGTTGCCATGGCACAGTCGTAGCTAGGAAGGTTTGGCGGTGCTGCAGAGGAGAGGGGCAGAGGTTAGGCCTGGTTTGAAGCAGATCTATGCTAATGGATGCCCATTGGCATGTGGGAGGAAGTGAAACGGACACACATGCCACTTATCACGGCCACTGGGTCAAAGAACAAAAAGAAACTTGGCCCAAGAGAGAGAGGAAATGAAAGAGATAAAGGGAGACGGGCTGCTAACCATTGTGGCCCATTACAAATGTTTGTTCGCTTTTTTCTCTGGTCATTTTCTTTCATCTGAATTATTAAGGAGAGCAGATCCAAGCAGGTAGGAGGGATCAATGTATTGGTCACTTCGTTCAGCTTGTGTCTGAAAGTCTCTCGGTGGAATGTTTAAACAATGGCTTTTATTGATTTTATGTTTTAACCAACCACTTCACTCAACAGGTCTTTTTGACGGTCATTGAAAATTCATCTGCTGTCTCTCAGGGAAAGCCTTGCCAATGGTTCTCGTCATATCTTGTCATAACACTAGCAGGTATTGCCGCAAGATGCAATTAAAATGACAGTCAGATTACATCAGCATGTGGCAATGTTACTTTTTTTCAGAACATATAAATATTCTCTATCCGTGCGCTTCTTGTGCACTCTGAAGTAACAGCAGTAATGAAAATGTAACCATTGACTTGTCTTGCTTTTTTCAACAGCTTTTTAAAGTTTTTTTTTTTTTTGGGGTGATCAGATATGTATGACATATTGTATATACTGTATAAATTAATAAATAAATATGCTAAAATTTAGCAAATTTGACCTTGTTAATAATAATAATAATTGTATTTATTTATTTATTTTTTTTTTTTTTAAGTGTTTTCTTTTTTCTTGGTGATCAGATATGTACAAATTAATTACACAACCTGTATTGTATAAATTAATAAATACATATGCTAGAATTTAGGAAATTTGATGTTATTATTATTATGAATAACAATGGAATAATTTGAGGAATAATAATAATAATAATAATAATAATAATAATAATAATAATAATCATTTATTTAAAAAAAAAAAATATATATATATATCTTCTCCAAACTATGGGGCTTTATAGATTTAATAATAAATAGTTTGTTATGCTATTGTTTATGTTTATATTAAATTGTGTTTTTAGACAATGCCTTTCAAGGGAATCTTGATATTTGGTGCTCTGTGGCATCACAAAGTTTGAAAAGCCAAACAGTGTCATTTTTTCATTTTTGGTCTTGGTTAAAGGGACATATAAAATGTGCAAGTTTGGGGACACTACAAAACCATGGCTGGGAAATACTGGTTTAGACTAATAGAATGGAACTTCAGAACATATTTAATTTTTAATTTTATCAGTGGTTGCGTTTTCATTCAGGATAGTACCTTTTCTTGATTGATTGGAGTTGGAACGCTACATGGTGGCTTTTTTCTGGGGTCGCTCACAACATCATTCATCGGTTTTCGACTAGGAGTAGGCTAGACGGAGTGCAGCTGATGTGTTGAAACTGAACAGAATGTCATTCTTGACATGTTGTCTTAAAAACGCTGAGATTTAATGCAACAGCAAAAGATGTTCGTCTGACATATGTGTACATAGACCAACAACAAAAATGGTGCAGACAGAACCCGCTCCATCATCAACCAGTCAGTCATAAATTGTACAGGGCTGCTGTTTTTCCCACGATCACGCCAAAGTCTCTGTTCTTCTGACATCGCGAGCATTGACTCTGCACGCTTCTGAGACCTTTATTCAGCTCGCTCTTGGCCGATCTGTCAGACTCGCTCCATTCAGAATGGCCTCCAGTGGCTCCGCCTGTCGAACTAAATCCGTACCTCCACCTAGTCAAGTGCAAGTGGGACTATAAAAGCTCAGTAGCCCATTACCACGAAAAATAAAAAGAATAAAAGGCCTTCACTGATGTTCATACTCCCAACAAGCCACTGGGACTTGATTACAACTGAAGCCTATGCTTCTGATTTCAAGAAATATTGAAGCTTGCCATCTCTTCATTGAGCGGGAAATCCACTTGTAATTATAAAGTGAGTTTAAATGCATGTTGTGACCATGAAGAAACTATTTCTTCAGAGCTCATGCCGTCAATAGCCATCTCAAGTAAGGAGAGGTAGTTTATCTACTTTGATGAATGAGTGGCTCAGTGGCCCTTTGGCATTTTATCCTCATGTGTCAGACCTCGACATTTCCCCTTTGTTTCCCCTTGTCTTTGATGGGCTGTCCCGCTGTAGCCAGAGGGAAAGCAGCACTCTGCAATGGACTCTGGGTTACGGTTAGACTCATTTCCACCGGCCGGGTCGCACCCTTGAGGACAAAGGTTCTCTTGCGGACAAATGCACACTAGACACTAAACAGATCAGTTTGTCTATTTGAAACAGCATGTCTACAGGAATCAAAACACAATTAACTACTTTGCCAAATTGAAAGTGCAAATCAAGTCATGCTAGACTGCCTATTAGCTTAGTATAGTGGTCATTTAGAAGAGATCATCTAATGAGGGAAGGAAAAATGTCTTTGGCTAATTGGGAACAGATTTTCCTTTACATTGTCCTCTGAATGTCACTGCTTCATGATGTCTGTAGATCACTATGAACTTTGCTTCATTTTTTTAGTGATTGTGTGGAATAATACAGAAACGACACATTTTCCATAGTGGTTCAGTTAAATAAATGTTTTATTGTAAATTTACCGTTTAGATTCAGAGTGTCTTCTGTATCTCTTCGTTTTCTATTTTTTATTTATTTAAAAAATATATATATTATTTTATATGCATATTATTTTTTCACATTTAATGTTTTATTTACATAGTGTTTACGTATGTTATTTCATTGTCATATTTCCTATTTAATATTATTTTGTTTATAATTTATATATTTAATATTTTATGTACAGTTATTTTGTTTCATTTTTATATTTATTATTTCCTTTATTAAAATTGTCATATTTTCTGGTTAATTAAATTAATTAATTTTTTACATAATATTTTTGCATACAGTATTTAATATATTTAACTCTATGTACATAGTTATTTGGTTAGTTGGTTTTTAAACCAACAATGGAAACACATTGTGCAGTTGTAAGATACTGAAATTATTAATATTGTTTTCATATTTATTTCCCTTTTTTATTTTTTTATTTTATTTTATTTTTTTAAACCAACATTGGAAACACTTTCTGCTGTTGTAAAATACGTAAATTACCCCCATGAGTTATTTAAATCCCTGTGCGAACAGAAACTGTTGCGTATTCCAAGTCAGATGGGGTTTGGTTTCTCAGTGATCCGTTGAATAAGCATTTACGCTCACAGCCATGTCAGAATGAGCAGCTAATTTTCTCTCTTTTAGACTTCACTTGAGCTTGTAGCTTGAGTGAAAAGGCCAGAAGTGAGGATGACCTAAAATGAAAGGATTTTGTTTGGAGTAGCTCCTCTCTTGGAGAACCACTCATTAAAGGTGCCCTCACCTCTGTCCTGCCTGGCTGGAGCAGCTCTCTCCGGGGTAATGACTACGTTTGCGAGCACCTGCAATGGAGCCAGACCTCCAGCGTGGTTATAACAGCCTCCATCTGAGTCATTTGAATTCCCAGGAGCAAGGGCCGGATTAAGGTGGTCTTAACTGACGCAGGATTTAATGAACGACTTGTGCTGAACAATAACATTTGAGTCGACACAAACAAATCACTCAGCGACACACTAATAGGAGAGTTCTGTCCTGCCTCAGCAATCCCTTTGCGCGTGCGGTATGCAAAAAGGAGGTTGAAGATCCATAGAGCAAAAGCCACCGCCACAGAACAGCAGAGATTAAGACTTGCTTTGTCTCTGAGGATTTCAGTCCACGGTTCCTTTCCAGACTTCTTTACATTCGCATTTGTGCGTTTGGCAGGTCTAAATTGATCCAGAACTACTTACACTGCATTGATGGTATACATTTTTAATCCGTTTATGCATTCCCTAGGAATCAAAGCCATGGTCTCTGTGCTCAACTAGAGTGCTCTAGTATGTGAGCGAGGCACACGATGCCGTAATGAGGTTAATGTAATATTTAGTAAGTAAGCCTTTAGGAGAGAGAAGCTTACAAACAGTCCATCTGAGGCATTTATTAGTTTATTTGTTTGTCTCATGACTAAATGTTTGTGACTACTGTTCTAGGTGGATGAACTGTTTATTTTACTATTGGCACTGCCTCTTTTTGCTTAAATAGAATCTGTAGTCTTTATCATTAGTGCCTCTCATTGCCATAGTACTTTTGTGCAGTAACAGGAGTGTTGTTTAGCAGGTTTTCTGGACACAGTTTTGAGTGATGCAGCATGATAGAGACAACCGCAGCACATCTGAAAGTGCTGATGCCTGCGTTTCTAGTCTATATTAAATGGTTTTTAATTCACTTATCAAGGTACAGTGCTTCAAATGCTTTAGAATGTTGTTTTGTATTATGCGCTGCTGAAATAGTGAAATCTGTGCAACTTTTGGATATGTTGCCATTATAATGTTTTGTAAGGCTTGCTGCTTTGATTCTGTGGTTCTAATTCATTCCATTTCAGTACTGAGTGCTTTGGACACCAATACTTCTTCACAAGTGTTGCCCTCCATTGCACCGTGTGAGTTTGCGGCCCATTTGATGTGACATTTCGTGCTTGTTTTGCAAAGGAGGGCCAGCTATTTGTCGTGGTGAATTGGTTAAACAAGCTAAAAACTATTGATTAGATTTTGCAAAGCCTAATGTAATTTAAATAACATTAAGGAACAGCAGTGTAATTTAATTCTCTTCTTCCCTATATATAGATTCTGAGCTCTCACAGAATTTACAGACCTCGTCTTTTATTCATAACAATTAACTTCTTTTTTAGTGAGAAAGTGTGAATCGCACAACGCAGGATTGTTCGTCCAAAGCACTAATGCAAATGGTCAATCTTGTAAGCGTGTATAAACAGTGTAGCCTTGTGTCAGCAGGGAGCAAGGCTTTGTTAAAAAAAACATGAAAAGAAAAGTCCTTCCAGCAAGGCTTTGTATGGAAATGAAAGAAAAGGCCTTCTTGCAAGGTATTGTTTGAAAATGTGAAGGAAAAGGCCAGCTTACTAAACAGTGTTGAAATTCTGCCTTTTGTTCGTGGTGTAGGCAGCCATGTTTTAGGAGTGGCTCGTCTACCTGTGTCGACTCGGGGGAATACAAAAGAAATAAATGGCTGCTCTGCATTGCAGGGTCGCGTTTCACTGCAGTTTGGTTCAATCACGCCATGTCTGTCTGACTCATTTAAAGCTGAGGGGTGGAGTGTCACGGGGTTTGTGTTGCACTGTAATGCATTTGCTGGGTATTTTCAGGCATTGGTGAAAATTGCTTAATTTTCAGTCAAGAGATTTTTCAGTTATTCACAGAGCAGCGGTTTGAAGTCCAGACGTTTCATTTTCCTTGAGTGAGCAAGAAGAGTGTTATTCACACCTTAAGCTACCCTACTTGTATTTTTAGCTGCTTGCAAAGCTGATTTTGCAATTGTCAGTTGTCAGAGAATTTTTCATTATTTATTATTAATGTTAAGTGGTCAAGTGGATGAGTGAGACTAGCAAATTGCTGCTGCTAATCGATTTTGGAAACATTATTTATGTACATAAAATTTTGCAACATTTGCAACAACATTTTGCATATGCATGGTTTACTTTATTATTATTTTTTTTACAAAGCAGTTTTTATAGTTAACTAAAACTGAAACTGGAGCTAAAATTAAAACTATTGCAAAATAATAAAATATAAATAAAATTAAATTTTATACTGTATATGAGGACAATAAATGTAAAATTATGTAAGGTGACCTCCGACAAAGTTTTTATAGCTTAAATAAAAACTGATTCATCTGATTCACCAATCTCAATACTAAAAAACATATTTTGAATAAATATTTCTATATTGGTTTATATTTATTAAGTGAATGCTTAAGTTTACAATGACCATAATAAAAGTCTTACCCCCGGTTCCATAGACAAGGCTTAAGCCCAGACTAAAATGCATTTTGTCTCAAGATGCACACCAGTAGTGTTTCTATCTAAGGCATGTTTATAAAAGCTACTTAAGGTTCCCAATTGAACTATGGCTTAATTCTGGCTTAACCTAAGCCCTGTCTGTGAAACCGGGCCTTAATGTTCAAGCTCCTCTTCTTTCTGTTCACTCACTCAAAGATCACATAGCAAAGACTTGGATGCTTTCAGTTCTCCGTCTCATGTCCATTCACTATTAGCCAATGCTGTGCTGTCTCGTGTGGTGTCACTTGCTCTACAGAGAAGGACTTCACCTTTTTCAGCAATTCATGGCCCACCCGAGATTGATTTAGGTCTCTCCAATGAAGCGCTCGTTTCCAATTATAGTTTCAATTTACCATATAATTGCAGTAACATTTTACCATTAAAAAGCAACACAGAGGAAGATAAGCCTATGGAGATCAGTGCATGGACTGGATCACCAGTTCACCATTAAAAACCTAATTGTATTGCAGATGGAGTGGGGTTTTAAACCACATTTTAAGTCTAATCAAATCACAGCATTAGATACACCAAAAGGACATCTGCCCTGACAGGTTTTTTTTTTTTTTCTCCCCAAGAGCGAATCACTGCGCAAAACATGATATATTCTTCCCATG
This sequence comes from Tor tambroides, assembly GCA_021397915.2. NCBI lineage: Eukaryota > Metazoa > Chordata > Actinopteri > Cypriniformes > Cyprinidae > Tor > Tor tambroides. The sequence goes on along the minus strand of JAFVLL020029508.1, from coordinate 2,487 downwards.
GACTGTTATCTTGGGAACAATTTGCATTGACTTTGTTGATCGAACATCAATTGACTGTTAAGTTCTTTAACGATTCTTCCACTATTTTTGATGAAGCATGTGTGCCTAATTATCAAATAATTGGGCCCTAACTAATATATATAATAAACAGAATAATTTGTGACTGCTTCATTGAATTTTTTATTTATTTATTTGTGTTATCATCATCATCATTATTATTATTTAAATCCATTAATTCTTATGTTATTATTATTGGCTTTTTGTATGTTTGTAGTTCCATGTAATTAGCAATTTTTTTAAAAAATGTTTTTGGAAAAAGTTCTTTATTCCCAACTATAATGATTATGGCTAGTATATCTCTCATCCTTATTTGGTAGTCATCCAACTTTCTGTGTAGATTAAATAAAGATAATTGGAGAATAATTTAATAATTTAATTTAAAGCTCTACACTGGCTGCACTCCACTAGGGCAAAGTTTTTACATTCCATCATATGCAGTATGTTTTGCAGTTTAGTATGGAACTTGTGTGCAAGATACAATTGCTTATCACTATGCTAATTATTGTTTTTCATTCTCTTAATTTCGGTCTGTCTCCTTATATTATGAATGCTGCCAATAGAATGTCATGTATGAACCAAAATTCCCAAGTGCCCTGTTGTTTTGCCCTGTTGAAAGATGATTATAATATAAATGTAATATAAAACCCAATCCTTGCAGAGCTGTTTTCCAATTTAGGCATAGACGAAAACAATCAGCATTCAGTAAGAGCTTTAAAATAGAAATTATGCCCCTGCTTAATTATTTGAAGGGAGCATTATAGTGTGCAAAGATGCTTGCGTGGAATGATTAATCTGAAAGCAAAAGGATCTCAAAGAAGAAGATAGTCCTGTCTATTTCTCCCTTCATTGCTACTCAATGGAATCCCGGGAACAGATTTCATATCAATGCATGCAAATAGATTAATCTGGCTTCATTGGAGCAGACAGAGAGGGGGGGGGAAAGGAGCAATTCTGTAAGATGTGTTGGCCTATCTTTCCATCGGAGTAACCCACGGAAACATTGATTGAACGTCCAAGGATAAAAAGATTTAGTACATTCAGCCGACTGTGATGAATGGTGACGTCCATTTTTTACATGCCCTTCACAGGCGGGCACACCGCGCACCAACATGCCGCAGTGGATTTGTTTCTTGTTAAATGTCGAATTCTTCCAACATCAGATGTGCTGAGATACAGAAAGGTAAAATCATCCCCAAGGCGGTTCATTTAAAAGATGCAGAGCCGGTTCATTTCACCCCCCCCCCCCCCAAATGTGGTTCATTTAGGAGATACAGTTTCTTCATGAATCATTTGAATTGGTTATTCAACGGAAACGTCCTTATTGTCTGATGTACGCTTGGTTCTAATAATCGCGTCGGAGCACATGCGTCAGGTTTCTTTCATTTCACTAGTGTGTTTTTCATACAAAAATAATCATGAAATGCGTTCCAGATGGTTACAGCTACATGTTCGACTAGCTCAGATGCTTCAGAAGAGCCTGTGCCCACATCCTTGTTGATAGCACTCGGGTAAACTGCTAGTTGTGCTAACGTTTAGCAGGGTGGCCCACGGTATTGATATTTATCATCTTTATAAGTGTGCAGACTCACTACGGCTGCCCTCTTGGCTTCTCATAATCGCGCCTCAGTGGAGGGCTTGAATGTTTCATTACGGATGTAGAGGACAATCAGGAAATTGTTTTCTCCCTGTGCATTAAACGAGGGAGAGACTTTAGAAGTTGGAAAGCTAAACCCTAAGCAGAGTGTCTTATTGCCAATTGGCTGGAAGCCATTGAATTAAAAAAAAGAGAAAGAGAGAGGAAACAACCTCCTGAATCCATTAGCTTCAGGCCTGAGCTGGAATAAGCGGCGGGTTATTACGAAGGGCTAGGAAAATGCGGAATCACTCAGGGGGCTTTAGCTGCTTTGCAAATGTGCGCTAGGAGGTTGTTTGTGCTGCTGTCGGTTCTGAGGAAAGAGCATGTTAGTTTAGAGAGTGGGAGGCCACTTCAGAATTAGTGGGGGAAACATTATAGCCATTTCTTCCTGTTTTAGAGCAAAATTCACAGAACAGTTTGCGTTCCCTAGAGGTGGGTGGTGTGACCAAAATCGTATGTGTCATGGTAATGGAATATAGTACTGTATATCACAATAATATAGTTATTTTTGATGGAAATTCAACCTAAACATTTTTTCATTGTGGAGCTCTTTCTAGTGGATCTATATACACTGCTCAAAAAAATTAAAGGAACACTTTGAAAACACATCAGATCTCAATGGGGAAAAATATAATGCTGGATATCTATACTGATATGGACTGGGTAATGTGTTAGGAATGAAAGGATTCCACATCATTTGATGGAAATTAAAATGATCAACCTACAGAGGGCTGAATTCAAAGACACCCCGAAAATCAAAGTTAGTCCATAGCCAAAATGGCTAGTCCATT
>JAFVLL020029506.1:15576-30195 GCA_021397915.2 Tor tambroides | reverse complement strand
ATTTAACTGAAATTTCTTATCCAGACAACCAACGATTTATAAAGGAAAATCATGAAAATTTACAGGGGTGCCCAAACTTTGGCATACCACTGTATATTTTTTTTAATTGTATATAAATTGTATATTTATTTAAATTTCTGAATTAGTATTTTAATATTACTATGTTGGTATTACTTAATATTTTAATATTTATTCATATTTTAAATTAGCTTTCATTTTTATATTTTATGTTTTATATTAAGTTTAGTTCAGATTTGAGCAATTTTATTTGCTTTTATCATTTTTATTGATTTTTCTTTTTTAAAATATTTTTATTTTGCTTTATTTCGGTTTTAATAGTTTATAGTTTAGTTTTAATAATTTTAGTACTTAAACTTATTTTATTGCAGTTAGTTGCCTAGCATCCACATAACATACTGGCAATCACATTTCAACAAAACACAAATGGACTGGAGAGCGTGTGTGTGTGTGTGTGTGTGTGATGATGAGGCTCTCAGGAAGCACTGAATGATGCTGCTGAACGTCCCGCTGAGAGCCTGTTGGTTTGACCGCAGCTGTTATCCCGCCGTAAAGCGTCCCAGATCTCCACCATTAACCGCCAACCTGAGACAAGAATGAGCCAGATACAACGAATCAATCCCCAGATGAACTTTGAGACGCACATTGAGTGTTGTGCTGGAGTAATTAACAATCGCTTACAGCTCTCTGTACAAATTACACAGGCCAAGACCAAGGCAATTTAGAAACGGACCAAAACAAACAAACAAAAAAGTGTTTTCAATGATTGCCAAGTTCAAAGCATTGTTATTTTAGTATTATTTATATACTGTTATCTTATGTATTAATATTTTGAATTAGCTTTTCCGTTTTCATTTTAATTTTAGTAACTTTATGTGCTTTGGTCATTTTAATTAGATTTAGTTAATTGTCACGTGCTTTGTTTGATTATTATTGTATAATATTATTTTAGTAATTTACATACAACTGAAATATAAATTAATAAACCATATAGACAAAACAAAATAACATTTTTATAAAACCATCTTTAATATTACAATGAAAACATATGTAAAATATAAAAATAAAAACTCATTTGAATTATGAATAAAACTATATCATCCCAAATATATTATTATTATTATTATTTAAAAAACTAATCAGAATTATAACAAATACTTAAAATAATTCAAATTAAAATAGAAATATTAAATCGACATATTAATAAAACTGGTAGTATCCCAATGATATTGTCTTATCGTGTGTATATAGAGTTTACAGATAGATAGATGGAGCAAGTTTTCATTTTAGTTTTGTAATTTTAGTACTTCAACTTATTTTACTTCAATTACTTGCCAAGACAACATTTAAATTTTTTAAATTAAATATATTATTTCAGCTTCATTTCAGTGACCAAAAATGATTTTTAATTTAATAAGCACAGGATGCACTGCCTTATATTAACAAAAAGAATATGTGAAACAGCCCGTTACGCAAACAGTAAATGTTGGAAATGTTTCTAATGGTGTTGAATCTCTCTGCTGGCAGAACGGCATCACGGAGGTGAAGGTGGAGGAGACGGCAGACGGGCACATTCTTCACCTGCAGGCGGAGGATGTGCTCATCCAGCTGGAGGAAGACGCCACACACATCATCTGTGACAACAACGAGCCGCTGCGGACGGCGCTCAGAGACCTGGTGCTGCGCTTCCTGCAGAAACTCTGACCTCTGACGACCCAACCAATCAAATCTGGCTGGAATAAAACCACAGCTGAAAATACTGTGTGTGGCTGATGAGCTGATTCTCATAAGGTATTATTGTTAAGTTTACATTTGGATGGAGACTTTTATTTGTGTTTTATATCTCTGTAAAATAGCTTTTGAAATAAACCTTTTTTTCTGTATTTGCTTAAGCCTGTTTTTTTTCTCTCAGTTTAAACATCCTGAAATCAAAGTCGGCATATTCAAACTCGACGTGTCACTTTCAGTTATGAGATGCGACGCATTCTGCTCTGCTTGCATATGTGCAAATGTCATTTCAAAATCATGACCAACAAGTTCAGAAATTTTCGGGATTGTTTCAGCAGCATCGTTTGTCAGAGCTCAGTTTATAAATGCAGATTAAAAAATACTTTAATTCCTAGGGTTTGTGGGATTTTTGGTGAATGAAATCATTAAATCAGCTGTTCAGATGCCTTCACAATTTTGTTACATTAAACAAACTGCAGAACAAAAGATAACAGCCACTAACACTAAAACTATAAATAAGCAAAAATTATGAATAATGAAGAACAAAAAAATATTTAAAAAACATACAAAATGACAAACGCGATTAAAAATGACTAAAACTTTAGAATTAAAGTGAAATGGAAAATATAAAAATAAAACTGTATTTAAATATGAACAAAAGCCACACAGGGTCATACACAGGGTTATTATATTTAACGTGACCGAAAACACTTATAATAATGAAAAAAAAGAAAGAAAAAAAGACATTTTAAAAATTACTAAAACTTCAAAATTGAAGTGAAATTTAAAATATATGAAAATATTTAAATATGAACATAAAATACAATAGTACTGTATGTCATTTAAAGTGCCCCTATTATGGGTAATGAAAGGTTCATATTTTGGTTTTAGGAGTCCCCAACAACAGGTTGACATGCATGCAAGGTCAAAAAACACTTTCATTTTTTTTATAATATGCATTTTATTTTTATCGTTGAACGATTCATTTTTCTAAACCCCTCCTTTGATTGGTCGATTTCATTTAAAGCAGTGTTTGTGAGCTTTTAACGCTCCAAAAGCGGCACCTAGTGGCAAAGAATGAATTTGCATTTTCATTCAGACCAACGCGAAAATCGTTTTTCCCAGATCTGCGCACGCAACAAGTGGGCGGGCAATATGCTAATGTTTCATTTTGACATCAACATGAAACAGCTTAGGACTTGTTTTAAAGTGCCCCTATTATGGGTTATGAAAGGTTCATATTTTGGTTTTGGGAGTCCCCAACAACATACATGCAAGGTCAAAAAACACTTTCATTTTCTTATAATATGCATTTATTTTTTACCTTATTTGCTGAACGACTCCCAAATGATTCGTTCAACGATTCATTTTTCTAAACCCCTCCTTTGATTGGGCGATTTCATTTAAAGCAGTGTTTGTGAGCTTTTAACGCTCCAAAAGCGGCACCTAGTGGCAAAGAATGAATTTGCATTTTCTCTCAGACCAACATGAAAATCGTTTTCCCGGGTCTGCGAGCGCAACAAGTGGGCGGGCAATATGCTAATGTTTCATTTTGAAGTCAACATGAAACGGCTTGGGATTCGTTTTATAAACGACTTGTTTCAATGACTCAGAGTCGACTCTTTCTTTATACACGGTGCACTTTCAGATTTAAAACTTTGCAGGATGTTTTAATTCACTTAGAGCTGTGTTACACACTGCATGAAAGGTCGTTTTCAAAAATACATAATAGGGGCACTTTAAACTAAAATAACACCGGCCACACATTAACCTTTTGCATAGTCAAAACATACTTGGCTATTGTTAGATTTGAAGGCAATAGTTCCATTATGAAATTGTTTCGGTTTCATGCACTTTCAAACATGCATTGATTGAGATTTCTCACTTACCTTCCATCATTTCTCATGAACACTAAATGCTTGTTTTAAATCATGTAATGATAAATGAGGAGGATCTAATACTTAGAGAAGTGTCTACAGCTGTTTCAGAAAGTGTTTGTCACCTTTCAAACTGCCTGAATGTCACTGCATTAGAAAACAACATCAAACCAACTGAAGATCCTGACAGTGAAGACAAATCTTTTGATTAACACAAGTATATAAGCAGCTGCTTACCTCTCTGTGTGTCAGCGGCCTCCACCTTCACACTTACTCCATATCATCTCTTTGCAATAGCTTGACGATTATATGGGTTAAACTGCATTCATTAGAAAAAAAAAAAAAAACGCTATTGAAGGTTTGACATGCTAAAATAACAGATGACGTGTTGAAAATGAAGACAGTCAGTGTGGTTTGTTTGTGGTTAGTGGATGATGCTGATGGTTAATGTGATGAGCTACACCTGTGCTTCCTCTGCTAACTGAAATAAAGCAAAATTAATAATCAAATGTTAGATTAAAAATTAGAAATGTTGCCCTGGCAAATGAAATAAGGTGAAGTAGTAAGATTACTAATACTGAAACTAAAATACAATAAAATACAGCTAAACAAATAACTGTATAAATAAATGTATAAACAAATAAATATAGAAAAGTGTTCTTATTGATTACAAACTAAAATTATTACTAATTTTCACTGATTGAAATAAAGCTGAATTCAAATAAAATATAATTATTAGATGAAATACTTACATGAAAATGAGAAATGCTACCTTGGCAACTAACTGAAACAAACTGATTCTGAAGTACTAAAATGAATTAAACTAAAACTGAAATAAAAATTAATTCATGCAAAACAGAATATAACTATTAATAGACAATAACTAATAAAACTGACAAAGGCACATAACAATATTTTTAAAACTTAAACCAAATTTAAAATGAAAACTGAAAATATCCAAATAAAAGCTAATCCATATTATGAATAAATACTATAACAGTATATAAATATTTTGAAAATATCACTGCTGAGTGAATTTGAACACCGACTTCATAAATCCAATAAAAATCAACAAAACATTAGATGATTTAAAGACTGTGAGACTTCAAACATGAAATTGACATTAGTGAAGGGAAAATCCTGTATCTAATGTAATGACATTAAGACATTTCTAAGTGTCCAAAAACATTTTGGGGCCACAGTCAACAGTTCAAGATGATGAATATGAACCTCAACCTAGTTTTTTACATTCATAATGTAATCCAGGTTTGAGAGGAGTTTGGACTGAAGCCCTGAAACACTGCAGCAGAGTTTCATATCTGTGCTGCAACACAATCTCTCTCTCTCTCTCTCTCTCTGTCCACTCATATCATGTGTGTCTCTCATGGGAGCTATAAACACACACCTAACACAACATCCAGCTGCACGCGTTACTATTAGGAGTGCTGGGAAACCCCTCATCTGGACACAAATCCTGTACTTATTCTCTTGTGTGGCATGAATTATTAGTGATTCTTGGTAAGGCAAGTGTCATTATTATTATAGTGCTTATATTAGGGTTATTGATTTTAACAAACCCCAAACCTAAACAGTATTTCATCTGATAGATGACACTGTCGTCTTGACAATATCATAAGCAAAAATGGCATGCCATTCTTTAGTGCCTTTGGACATGATAGATAGATAGATAGATAGATAGATAGATAGATAGATAGATAGATAGATAGATAGATAGAGATAGACAGATAGATAGACAGACAGATAAACAGACATAGATAGATAGATAGATAGATATAGATAGTTAGACAGACAGACAGACAGACAGAGATAGATAGATAGATAGATAGATAGATAGATACAGACAGATAGATAGACAGATAAACAGACAGACATAGATATAGATAGTTAAACAGACAGAGATAGATAGATAGATAGATACAGATAGACAGATAGATAGACAGATAGACAGATAGATAGATAGATAGACAGATAGATAGATAGACAGCATATGATAGAATGAACAATATATAGAACAGATTAACAATAAATAGAACAAACAACAGATTGAACAGATGAAAAAAATATAAAAAATATAAAAAAAAAATAATAATAAAAAAAATAACCATATAAAATGAAAGTCAGTATTTATAAAATAATATATATATATATATATATATATATATATATATATATGAATATAGAATGATATATAATGAACAATAGAAGGAACAAACACTATAGAGAGCTAATGATAGTTTGAACGAACAATAGAAAGAACTATACACAGAACAAAAGACTATGTACAGAAAGATAAAGAACAACAGAACACTACAGAATGACAGATAGATAGAACAAACGATAGAAAGAACAATATAGATAATCATACAGAGATAATCAAACTATAGAGAACCAATGACAGAAAGAACAAACAATAGAAAGAAATATCAATTGACATAATGGACGACAGAATGATAAAGCAAATGAACAAAGAACAAATGATAAAAAGGATGACATAGAATAAAAATAATACAGAAGAATAGCTAGAAGGATAGAGTGAAGTATGACGAACAGAAACGTGTCTTACAGTACTGATGTTTAATAACGAGGTGTTTCCGTTGTGCTGCTGGGAAGGTTTGTGAGGTTTGATATTTCAGCCTCTCATCATGTGTGTGTGAGAGCCGCTCAGCTGATGTCAGACACTCAGATGCGTGTCTGGGCTTTGATTACAGACTGCAGTGTTTCCTGAACCGCAGACCGAGGCCCCTGAAGCCCACAGACCAGAACAGTCAAAACACAACCAGTGTTATTAAGGTGTATCTGTATGGATCAGGAACCAACCATTTATTTGCGCAAATGAATCCCCTAAATTACTGTAATGTGTGATTACGGAGAAAAAAAGATTCATTTTACTACTCCAAACAAATGATGAAATCAGCTGAGGTCAGGTAAATTAGAGCTGTGCAGATGTCATTTGTAACATCACATTTTTGAAGTTTTTCTCTCAAGCAAGGTTGGTTTAAAAAAAACAAAAACAAAAGCAAATGGCCTACTGTCTTAACTAAAGAATACTGTACTTTCATAACACTTCTCATTTATTTTGACTGTTGAGTACCATAACTAAAGCTAGATTTCTATTTATGGATTTAGACCCTCTTGCCAACTTTCTGGGTGAAAAGATGTACTGTCCAACATCACATCTGATCTGAAATATCAAATTTAAATACATTCAAATTTAAATTTAAATAAAAATACTAAATAATAATAATAATGATTCCAAATACTTAAAAAATAATGTAATATTAAAAGGTAAATTGATATAAAGCACAGATCCAGCGAACCAGTTTTATTTTAGTATCACGGAGATACTATTATAGTTTTTATTGTTATGTTTTGTCCTCTTTTTAATTACAGTAATTTACAGTAATCTCTCTCTCTCTATATATAGTTTTATTCATTTTTATTTCAGTTTTACATTTATTTTATTACATCAAATTAAATTAAACTGAAATGGAAAAAAAATGTTGCCTGGAAAAAAGTAGCTGAAAGTTATTTCATTCATTAAAGTTTATTTTATTTCAAGTAATGAAAAGGTTTTTTTTCTTTCTTTTAGTTCCAGTTTTAGTTAACTATAATAATCCTGCAGAGCACATAACCTTTCATAACACTAAGTAAAAACTATAGAGATCCCAATCCTGTCCCATTTTACTGTCAGAGTTGTTAGTCTGAATCCAGTTTGCAATTTCCTGATCCTGTTCCTCAATGAACACAAACACCATAAAACATATTGCAAAATGATCAACACGGAGTAATGACACAAATCATTTTGTGAATCATTTCAAACAAACTGACTGAAGTTCTGTATCAGTTACAAAATACTACTACTTACTTATAAGGCCCTTAATGGTTTAGCTCTTGCGTACCTAACTAGTCTTCTATCACGCTACAATCCAACCCGCTCCCTAAGGTCGCAAAACTCTGGACTTTTGGTAGTGCCTAGAATAGCAAAGTCCACTAAAGGAGGTAGAGCTTTTTCACATTTGGCTCCCAAACTCTGGAATAGCCTTCCTGATAACGTTCGGGGTTCAGACACACTCTCTCTGTTTAAATCTAGATTAAAGACACATCTCTTTAGCCAAGCATTTTTCTAATGCATCTCATAATCTTGTACTGCAGTTATATCTGATCAAACGCACATTATTCTTTAGCTTAGGCTGAACAAATCATTTTTGCTTGGATAGAACAGCAGCTACGCTAATAACGTCTCTATTTGTTTCTCTGTTTCTGCCACGGGATTAACATCCCATGGTAACTAGGAACTGCACAAGCTTCAGTTTGGATCCAACCCTTAAATGATCTGAGATGACCAAACACCTGAGAAGAGATGATGCCAACCCCTCAGAGGACCTCAGATAATGCCAACATACAGAATTACCAAATTTTGCCATATGTTAAATATATTAAGTTTCTACAATATATAAATATTGTAGAAACTTAATTTCCTGTAAAGCTGCTTTGCAACGATTTGTATCGTGAAAAGCGCTATACAAATAAACTTGAATGAATGAATGAATTGAGATCTTCACCATAAGGAAAGAGATGACGACACTGGCTGGTTTATTAGTGTGGTTGAAGAAGTTGTCAGTTATAACGTTTGCTGGCATTCAACACTTTACTACCAATAGTTTATATTGTCAGTTCTTGTCCAATCCCAAACCCCATACGGTCTTCACAATAATAAAAAATAATAATAAAACATTAAAGCCTGTTCAAAATACACAATATAAATCATGGGCATATTACCAAAAAAAAAAAAAAAAATCATATTTAATCATTCATATTCCTATTCTAAGGGGAACAGAGCCACATTTTTGTGTTTTTTAAAAATAAAACTCATTAATTTACAATTGCAGAGCCATTTTCCTAAATGTATCTGTCAAACATGTCAGGACAGCCATCATGAATTAACCAACAGACAGAAACAGTCAAGCTCAGCTTTCTCAAAGGCATCTCAGATTTGTCAACTGAAGGGTGAAATCAGCTCGGCAGAAGGAGCCCCAGGTAACATCCTGGCACAGAAAACAGACACGTACCGTTTACAGAGCAAAGAGGAACTACTGTGCGTCCCGTCACCGTTATCCTTCCTCACAACCAGAAACCATGTTTGCCGTTTGTAGTCACACGTTTCATAGATTACACACAAACACATTCACACATGAAACTGTCAAGAACATGTCCAGGCCACATTTCACCACAAGAAAACAAGGAATAAATAGGAAATCATATTGTGCATAAAGAAAAATTAGGACAAATTATTTCAGGACCAGATTTTTTGCATGGTGACATGACAAAAAAAAGCACATTTATAAAATAAATAAAAACAAACAAACATTGTCATCATATTGCAAAAAGAAAATATTTAAAATGTATATTTATATGTCATAAGTAATATTTGTTGTATTTTATTTAGCAAATGATGCACACAGAAAAATAATAAAAACAATGCGCATTATAGTAATAACAGATTTTTTTTTTTTTTTGGATTACAGTAATGAGAACTGATAGAAATGGGCTTAATTGTCATGCAAATTCAAATCTTAATAGTTCTAAAACAATTTAATTGAAAAAGAATATTTTGCATTAGGAAAAGTACATTAATGATTTTTTTTTTGCATTATGTAATGAAAATTTGGCTGTTTGAATGATCTGCAATTCATGAAAATACTCACATTTGACAAAAACAGGCTTTTCTTTAAAATACATATGATTAAATATGACCTGGATATTTCTTTGCAATTTTGAAATCATTCAACCCTATTTAAAATGACACAACACATGAGCCAGTCGTGATTATCCAGCAAAAGGCGTTAAGATGGATCTGTTATTCCACAAGCGTACTGAACAGGTTACATACAGACATTTTGTTTTCTTGCATGATTGTGACGGACATGAGAACGTGTAACAGTTTGATTTGGTGCAATTCCTATGCAGTTATGCTTGATATCTTGTGCTATTCTTACTGATGATCAACAAACATTTGATGGGGGTTAATGACGCTTAGTCACCATCAACCTGCAGAACAACACACAGCCATTCACGCGTGCGCAAAAGCACACACGAGTTAAAAAAAAACAAAACAAAACATGACCATCAGTGCGTTTCAAACGAGTATATGCAAAGTAAAAACAACACGAATCATTGACACTTCGACTCCCCCATAATTCTCAGATATGTCATCAAAAACAGCCTCTGTCGGTCCATTCTGTCAGTACGTTCTGTCAGTATAGCATGATCAAAACGCGTTTGACGTCCATTGACGCGTCCCTGTCCCAGACGTCCCGTGAAAAGTGGTGCAAATAAAGCCTGTAGTGGTTGCTGATGAATCACGCACAACGTTAAAAACGCCTGACGGTAATCGTTGGTTCTCTAACTGTTCTCCCTTGACTTCAAGGAAGACGAGTTCAAAGTCAAATTCTCCCATATTTACAAGAAAGCTTTAATTCCCTTCACGTCCCGCGTCCGCGCTCCGTCTGTGCTTTTCCGTCCCCCGCTCCGCTAAATGAATTTAAAACATTTCGTCTTGTCGTGGGGCAACCGCGTCTTGAAGAGTACCGAGTCCACTCTGAACTGAGTGTATAACAGCGGCATGTATCCGTAGACTTTTACGAAGAAGTTGTTGCCCATGTTTCGTGGAGAAGTCTGAGGCCAAGCAAATCTTGAAAAACACGGACAGCCGGGACAGCGGAAGGTCCAACGTGACGTCACCTGAGAGGGGGAATGCCATGAAAAAAAAAAAAGATTTATGACTTCAATTTCAGTCAGTTCCTCACACAATCAATCACACAACTTGACAAGACTGGGAATGTAGGGCATGAGTTTGTATGAACTACTTTTAAGGTGCTTCTGTCTTTTTTTAAGCTTCCTTCGGATACAGGTTTAAAAAAACAACACGAGAATGAGTAACTGACTTTCAATTCTGAGCGAATTATTCCTATAAATCAATCCCTCCATCTAAAGATGACAGACTTATTAACTTCGTAACACAATATCATCTTTTTCATTTGTGTAGCCTGTTCTCACATTGCAATCTGGTCGGCTTCTTCGTGACAACAAAACAAATGTAATTGATTCGTTTAATCCGCTGGGACGGCATCAGACGGAGAGAGAAGGGTGTGTGTGTGTGTGTGTGTGCAATAATGACAAAGAAAATCCATCAAATTTCATTACACCGTTAATTCACGCCCATCCCGATGCTTCAGTCAATGGACTTCAGAACATCAAAGGCTTTTTAAAGCTTATAGAAATCCTACTGAATAATCCCTCTGAAATCAATTTATTGTAACATACGCAAGTAAAACCGGAAGAAGAGTGTTCTCTGGACACTTCCTAGACATGTCATTTCTTTTATAGTGCACAATAACCACAAAATTGTGGTTGCAAAATGATGACAAGAGAATGTCCAAGTCATATTTCACCCCAAATCAAAAAAAAAAATTTTCATAAAGAAAAAAAAAAGGGGGGGGGGGGGGGTTTGAAATATTTATTTATCTGTTTGTTTATTGAAATGTATTTATAAATTTATTTATTTATTTTAAAAACAATTTCAGAACTTTACCCTACAATTTTTATTTTTTGTTTGCCATTCTAAATGATGATTTTTTAATTAGATTCCGATTGTTGTATTACAGCAATTTGGACAACAAAATATTATTGTGATATATATAAATACGATTGAAATAATATATAATAATTTTACATTTAAATACTAATAATTAAGGGGGAAATTAAATTAAATGCCTCAAAAATACTGCTGAATATTTCTTCACTCATATTCTTTCATGTTCTATTTTATATGCCCTTTATATTATATTATATATATATATATATATATATATATTTCCTTTAAATTTCATTATATTCTATTTAATGTGTTTGATATTTCATATTAAATTGTATTCATATTTTCTTTTGATTTGGGGCTGAAATGAGACTAGGGTATGTTATGTCCTTGATAACTGAGAGATTTATCAATGGCAACATATTTAAATTTTTAGCCAAATAATTAAAATGTAACATTGTGTTATAACCAAGTTAAAAATAAACTGTTTTTTTGTCCTGACTGGAAAATAAATAAGCCAATAAGGCCATATTCAATGTTCAAAACACAGTTAGGTGGAGAAAAGATTTAAACCAATGAGATTCCTCTGTGGGCGGGGCTACCCAGAGTGACAGAAACAGAAACCAATTGACTAACAGAATATGTATAGTCTGATTAACATTATTCACTTGTCACTTTATCCAAAACTGGCATGGCTGAGCAAGAACCTGAAATCACAAGTGACAAAAGCCCCAAAAGGCTTGAAATAACACGTGCTTCAAGTAACAGCCCACTGACCTTGATGGGGGGTTTGCGGGTGATATGAGACACAAGGAAGTTCATGGCGATATCCTCACAGTTGATGTACTCGTCCACCATGTCACGTACGGCTTGAGGCATGACGTATGAATAGAGGTACGCGTAATACTGAGGAGAAGCAGAAATTATGGATTTTAATAAAAAATGAACACAAGAGAGCAAAAGCACTTTAAATGTACCGTGATGTTGCAAAGCAATGCTCATAAATGAAACATGCAGTGCTGTTCACTTAACCATCTGGAAAATGAAGCACTGCGACTTGCATTCGGCTGAACAACAGTGTACTTAGTAGCAGCACTGGTTTTCAACTAACTAAACCATATCCTGGTGTTATCTGTGTAAAACTACATAAGCCTGGTTTCTATTTTTGGCATAATCAGCTCTGGAAGTGTCAAAGCGGTCAAAGCTTCACCTTGTGGAAGAAGGCCGCACCCGTCAGCACCATGGAGAGCTCGCAGGAGTAGTTGGAATTGTAGAGCCAAGATTGGTGATTTACGTCCCAGGCATGGAACCTTCCTGGGAATCCCACAATCCGGTCTCTGGCCTCCCGCCACACCCTGGGAGCGAAGAAAGAGAAAGAGATGGGAATGATCCAAACCAGAGCAAGGATGGGGATTATAATAACCACCGAACAGCATGTGTTAGCAAGTTTCTTAGCAATATACGCACTCAAAAAAAAAAAATAAATACATAAAAACAATAATATTAACAAGTAATTTAATATTTATATATTTAAAATGCATATTACATTTTCAACCATTACACAGTTATAAATTAAAAAAAAAGAAAAAAAAAAGTGAATGTAATGCACATTTGTCAGTCATAAATGAATGAATCATGGAAGAAACTGGTCAGATTTCTGTAATAGTACTAATAAACTGAAGGTGTGTTCAATACACAAACAAGTTTATATGTCATCAATAAATCTAATTTGTTTCAATCTCATACATTTTAACTAACTGAATATTGCTTGTTTCAAAGCTAGTCATATTTGAAATATATTCATACTTTTTAGCTTAATATATTTCAATGTTTTCACAACAGATTTGTCAATTCTAAGAAATTTGAATGAATGCATTTTGAAAACATGAGTATTTGAATAAAATATAGCTTCAAATAGTTTATAATAAACTGTGCCATGTTTGTGTAGAAATCTTACCTGTTTTTTATGACTGACAAATATGCACCACATTAAGTTTATTAGTTTATTTTAAAACTACATTAATCCAAATGGATGCCAAGTAAAGCTCTTTAATAGGGTAGCTAAATACATAAGCTAAATAACTAGAAGCTTTTATTGGACTATCAAAGATCTCACAAAAAATAGACCTACAGATCTCTCATAAAAACTGTTTAGGAATGGCAGCATCTTTTGATTATAATGCAAACCCAAAAACAAACAAACAAACAATCTTCTAGGTGACCAGCCTGACAAATTCCTTATTATTTATAGACACCAAATCAGACACCGACATGACCATTTTTACCCCAAAACAAACAAAACTAAACAAGCTCAAGTAAAATAAAATTTGAAGCTCCCACTATCAGCTCATCCTTCCAATGCTTAAACATGCAAATAAACATGGAGGCACACAGAAGGGACGAACAGAGTTTTCTTTAACTGTCATGGACTTTATCAGATGAGATGCTTTACATTCCACAAACCAAAAATTGAATCTGTAGCTGTTGGCTTAAACATCACAACATCAAATGACTGAATGCAAAAACCCTGCAGGAACGCACCACAACAGTTCTCTCTTTCTTGACAAATACATATAAATGTGCATACGGATGTTTATGTGCATTTGAAAACACTTTTCACATTTTTGGATCACACTAAAATTTGATCTAAAATGGTATGCTTAAAATGTACAGACTGAGGTGAGAAAAGAGATCGGCTTACACGGTCTCTCCAACAGAAATGTTTTGCTTTCTTTGCTTCATAAAACTAAATTTATTCTTTCAAAACATACTTTAGCCCAAGGCCGCGACATCATGGGGAGTTTCACATTCTTTTCTAATGATATAAATGATAATAAATGATAAAAAAAGAACAATCACAAAATAAAATTTCAAAAGTACCGGAACCACAAGCATCAGGGGCACTATCCTATACAAATAATCTCAAAAATGCCCCTAAACATCTTTAAAAAGGGGGAAATATCTGCAAAAAATTAGGAGCTGTATTTTCAGGATGTAATGTCTTATCAACACAAAATCAAAGGTTAATCTCAGTATGTACAATATTCAGTACATACCTCGATACTGATGTATTTGCTTTGAAATGGCCAAAAGATGGCTAAATATGTAAACAGCCAAAGTAGATTCAAAGTCATTTTCATGAAAATATTGTAAGCATTGTTTAATTGCTCAGCCTTATTAAACATGCTATCCTATAATCTTGGCATCACAAAAACCTTACCTGAACCCAAACATAATTTCATCGTGTCGAAGATGGGCATCATCATCAATAGACAAAATAGCCTCAGTCTCGACTGCATCCCAGGGTAGAAAGCGATTGTTTAAGCTGTTCTTTTCTGTGCGTACCACCTGCAGAGAAAAAGCCCATCTGTTGAGTCAACA
>JAFVLL020029506.1:0-15476 GCA_021397915.2 Tor tambroides | reverse complement strand
TTTGGTTTTGAGACTTTAGTCTTTGCAGCTTCAGGGATCTTATCTATGCATGAACAGCTTGTAACACTCCAAAGAGAAAGGAAAACTTGAAATCGTATCATATGACCCCTTTAATAAATATGAATAAAACTAGTTGTATCCCAATGATATTATATTGTTGTGTGTGTGTGTGTATACACACACTTCAACATTCTAATTTACATATTTCAACATTCTATTCGAACAAGTTCTTCATTGAATATTTATAATTATTTTTATATATTTAATTTCAGCTTTATTCTAATTACCAAGTGTTTAATAGTTATTTTTAGTTAACAATAACAAGCAAGGATGTACTGCCTTATTTTAAAACAAATGTAATATGTGAAACAACTCATTATGCAACACTAAATGTTTCAAATGCATGCTATTTACAGCATAGCTGTGTTGAATCTCTCTGCTCGCAGAATGGCATCACAGAGGTGAAGGTGGAGGAGACGGCAGACGGGCACATTCTTCACCTGCAGACGGAGGACGCGCTCATCCAGCTGGAGGAAGACGCCACACACATCATCTGTGACAACAACGAGCCGCTGCGGACGGCGCTCAGAGACCTGGTGCTGCGCTTCCTGCAGAAACTGTGACCTCTGACCCCAGCGCTAATCAAATGTGACTGTAATAAAACTGCATCTGCGCATCCCGAGCTGGAAACCAGGATCCAGAACTACTGTGTGAGGCTGATGAACTGGTTTAGAGTCGCACTAGACACATTTTCATAAGGTGTCACTGTTTAATTGACATTTGGATGGAGGCTTTTATTTGTGTTTTATATCACTGTAAAATAACTTTTGGAATAAAACTTGTTTTCTGTATTTGTTCAAGCCTGTTTTTTTCTCTCAATTTAAAAGTCATCCTGAAGTCTTATTGAAACTCACATTCAGTTATCAGCATCCTACTCTACTTGCATATGTGCAAATGTCATTTGAAAATCATGACTAACACCTTCAGGAATTCTGCTTTTTGCTGTAGTTGGTTTCTGGATTGTTTCAGCAGTATTAGTTTATAAAAGCAAAATGCTTTCATTTCTAGAGTTTGTATGATTTTCTGTGAATTAAATGATTAAATCAGCTGTTCACAGATGCCTTCGCAATTTTGTTACATTTAACAAACTACAGAATAAAAGATAATGGCCACACGCAGGGTTATTACAGTTAATAAAACAAACTCAAATAATGAATCAAAAAGAAAAATATATATAAAAATATGCATATAAAAGATACGGATTACAGCTAACTCAATCTAAAACCCTAAACTAAAAAAAAAAAATTATGAATAATAATAATACTATAAAAAACTATAGTACAATAGTCCTGTGTGTCATTTAAACTAAAATAAAACTGGCCACACATTAACCTTTTGTATAGTCAAAACATACTTAGATATTGTTAGATTTGAAAGTAATAGTTCCTACATTGGAAGGAAGAAGGTTCTCCAAGTTTGGTTCAGTGGACTCAGAGACTAAAACAGGTTTATTTAAGGAAAAAATGACTGCATGTCTACAAATGAAGTAGTTTGAAAAGTATTACAAACTATTTAGATATGTAATTTAGGATAGGTCAACTAATGTAGAATATTAATGTAACATTGATGTAACTTGCTCTTGTGATTTGATGCACAAATCTTTCCTCCACAAAGAAAAAGTATGACGGGGGTTTTTTTTGTTTTTTTTTCTCCCTCATTTGTAAGGGGTTTGAATGTCGAGGATAGGGATGTTCTGTAAAAATATAAAAATCATAAATAAAAAGTAAAAAAAAAAAAGAATGTAATTATTTGGATTTCATTCACTTTCAAACATTGATTTCAGTTTTCTCACTTAACTTACATCATTTCTCACGAACACTAAAAGCTTGTTTTAAATCATGTAATGATAAATGAGGATCTAATACTCAGAGAAGTGCATCTACAGCTGATTGAGAAAGTATTTAAGTCACCTTTAAATCTGTCTGAATGTCACTGCATTAGATAACAACATCAAACCAAATGAAGTTCCTGATAGTGAAGAGCAAAGCCCAACAAATCTTTAAATTAGCACAAGTACATAAGCAGCTGCTACCTCGCTGTGTCAGCGGCCTCCACCTTCACACTCACTCCATATCATCTCTTATGCAACAGCTTAAAGATTATATGGCTTAAACCGCATTTATTATAAAGAATACCTCAAGCAAATTGCTGGAGTTGAAAGTGAAGACGGTCAGTGTGGTTTCTCTCACGCTGACAGTTAATGTGATGAGTGACACCTGGGCTTCCTCTGCTAATTGAAATAAAGCAGATATAATAATAAAATATTAGATTTAAAAAAAAAAAAGTGAAATGTTGCCCTGGCAACTGAAATAAGGTGAAGTAGTAAGTATATTAATATTGAAACAAAAGTAAAATTGATTACAGCTAAACAAAAAATAACTCTATAAATAAATGCATAGATTTCTAAATACATAAACCAAAAAATTCAGATCGGTGTTGTTATTGATAAACTAAAATTATTACAAATCATTTTCATTCATTGAAATAAAATGTGACCCTGGACCACAAAACCAGTCTTAAGTTTTAAGATTTATACATCATCGAATAAATAAGCTTTCCATTGATGTATGGTTTGTTAGAATCAGACAATATTTGGATGAGATACAACTATTTGAAAATCTGGAATCTGAGGGTTCAAAAAAATCTAAATATTGAGAAAATGGCCTTTAAAGTTGTACAAATGAAGTTCTTAGTAATGCATGTTACTAATCAAAATAAAAGAAAAAAAATCGATAATTTTGACCCATGCAATGTATTTTTGGCTATTGCTACAAATATAATCATTAGATGAAACAAAACGAAAATGAGAAATGCTGCTTTGGCAACTAACTGAAATAAATTTAATTTGAAATACTAAAATGAATCAAACTAAAACATTTCATTTTGTTTCAAACAAATGAAATAAAAATAAATAGAAATATATAAAAAATTAATAAAAATGACAAAAGCATATAAAAAATGATTAAAACGTAAATTTAAAATGAAAACTGAAAATATCAAAATAAAAGCTAATGCATAATATTAATAAATACTATAACAGTATACAAATATTTCTAAAATATCACTGCTAAGTGAATTTGAGAAACGACTTCATAAATTCAATAAAAATCAACGAAACATGAGATGTAAAGAAAGTGAGACTTCAAACATGATGAAGGAAAGTGGCGTCAGTGAAGAGAAAAGTCCTGCAGACGTACTGTAATCTAATGTAACAACATTCAGACATTTACAAGTGACTTCAGAGTCCGAATACATTTTGGGGCCACAGTCAAAAGTTCAAGACGATGAATATGAACCTCAACCTAGCTTTCTACATTCATAATGTAATCCAGCCCAGCACTCGCTGGTTTGAGAGGAGTTTGGCCTGAAGCCCTGAAACACTGTAACGCAATCTCTCTCTCTCTCTGCACTGATATCATGTGTGTCTCTCATGGGTGCTGTAAGCACACACCTAACACAATTCCAGCTGCATGTGTTACTATTAGGAGTGCTGGGAAAGCCCACGTCTGGACACAAATCCTGTAGTTATTCTGGTTAAAGTCATTAGTAGAAGTATTCTCCAGTCAGTGCTTGTGTGGGATGAATTATTAGTGATTTTATGGTAAGAAATAGGCCTGTGTATATAGTCTTCACTATATGAATCAAATATGAACTGATTCTTATTAAAGATCCAAAAGTGATTCAGTCAAGAGCAGTGAGTGATTTTCTCTCATGTTGTCTAATTAACATTAATGTCTCAGGAGGCAGCAGGTTTATTAAGCTGCTGTCCCTTTAAGAACATCTGCACAGATCCAATATAATGAAACACAACAGGTTTTCACCCAACTGTTTATGTTTATTTAACACATAACCGACTGTGCTTATGTGAATACTCCACATGACGGGCATTTTGACATAATTGTGTGTGTATTTGACCATTCAAGAGCAATAAGATGCCAAAGAGATGTGAATTTGCGATAGCGTGCCGAGAGAAGCTGTTTGTGCGTGTGCTGCATTTAATTCTTTTTCACTGCTTATTGTGCTTAATAACTCTATTTATCATCAGCATGCACCAATATTTATTTTCTTATTCATGCATGTTTCTTTATCACCCTTAGGTCAGGTGTATAGAAAACCACATACAATGAGCAATGGAAAGAACGACAGACAGAACAAAAGACGCTACTGTATATAGAACAATAGATATAAAGAATGATGCAATGCTATAAAGAATGATAAATATTAGGGATGCATCGATCTGATCGATTCATCAGTATCGGTCTCGGCTCCGATACTGGCATTTTCTGCTGGATAGAGTATCGGTAAAGTCTAGACCGATCCAAATCCGATATTGTGCGTATACTATTCTGTGTTACTGTTAAGCCCCACAAAATGCACAAAAACATTATAAAGCATCATAAAGTTTTCGTGCACTATATTTCGAGAGCGCACAGTAACAGATTTAAAACTGTTAAAAGAGAAGGCTCAATAAACTATTGCACGGATATAATACACTACACATCAATATCTCTGTCCTTTTTGCTTTGAACTTTGCACGGGATGCGCATAAGCGTTCTCTAACGCTCTATATTGGAGCATTTCGTATTATAGACTAATACTTTTGCGCAACGAAAGATTATAAATTGCTTTTCTTGTTCTGTTCTATCTATCGTATGTTGCTGCCTTCATTACTGTGCTATACATTTACAAGAAATGTCTTTGATTTTATAGTATATATTTATATATAAATATATTTACTTGTTTTTCATGAATGTATTTTACAATACAAAGAGCAATGTGTAACATTTGACCAGATTTAGTCCCACTAAATAATAATGTTTCACTAAATGTGTGCACCCATGATTTTCTACACTATCTTTTGCTGCTGAATTATCCACTAACCTAGTTTATAATAGTATTTTTTTCATAGATTATGATTAGATATTTTTTCATTTGTTATTTTTCATTAAAATGAAGTTGTCTACAGGTGCATCTCAATAAATTAGAATGTCATGGAAAAGTTCATTTATTTCAGTAATTCAACTCAAATTGTGAAACTCGTGTATTAAATAAATTCAGTGCACACAGATTGAAGTAGTTTAAGTCTTTGGTTCTTTTAATTGTGATGATTTAGGCTCACATTTAACAAAAACCCACCAATTCTCAACAAATTAGAATACTTCATAAGACCAATAAAAAAAACATTTTTAGTGAATTGTTGGACTTCTGGAAAGTATGTTCATTTACTGTATATGTACTCAATACTTGGTAGGGGCTCAGCACACAGCTTTAATTACTGCCTCAGTTACGTGGCATGGAGGTGATCAGTTTGTGGCACTGCTGAGGTGGTATGGAAGCCCAGGTTGCTTGGTATAGCGGCCTTCGGGTCCTATCATTGACGGGTCTGGTGTCTTCTCCATCTTCACTCTTGACAATGCCCCATAGATTCTCTGGTGTTCAGATCGTGGTTTACTGGCCAATCAGGGCACAGTAGCACCATGGTCATTTAGACAACTTTTGGTACCTTTGGCACTGTGGGCAGTGCCAAGTCCTGCTGGAAAATGAAATCGGCATCTCCATAAAGCTTGTCAGCAGAAGAAAGCATGAAGTGCTCTAAAACTTCCTGGTAGATGGCTGCGTTGACTGGACTTCAGAAAACACAGTGGGCCAACACCAGCAGATGACATGGCAGCCCAAATCATCACTGACTGTGGAAACTTCACACTAGACTTCAAGCAGCTTGGATTCTGTGCCTCTCCACTCTTCCTCCAGACTCTGGGACTTTGATTTCCAAATGAAATGCAAAATTTACTTTCATCTGAAAAGAGGACTTTAGACCACTGACAAACAGTCCAGTTCTTTTTCTCCACAGTCCACGTAAGACGCTTCTGACGTTGTCTCCGGTTCAGAAATGGCTTGGTAGCGAGCGTGGTGACTCTTCATGCACTGACTCCAGCTTCAGTCCACTCCTTGTGAAGCTCACAAGTCTTTGAATCAGCTTTGCTTGACAGAATTCACAAGCTTGCAGTCATCCCTGTTGCATGTGCACCATTTCCTACCCAAATTCTTCCATCCAGTCAACTTTGCATTTAATATGCTTTGATACAGCACTCTGTAAACAGCCACCCCTTTCAGTAATGACCCTCTGTGACTTACCCTCTTTGTGGAGGGCGTCAATGTTCGTCTTCTGGATCATTGCCAAGTCAGCAGTCTTCTCCATTATTGTGGTTTCAAAGAACAAGAGATGCCCCGAATTTATACTGTAGGGATGGTCATTAATTGAAACTCAAATGTAAATATTCTAATATTTTGAGATACTGATTTTTTACTTTCATGAGCTGTAAGCTCTAATCATCAAAATCAAAACAAAAAAACTTTTGAAATGTTTTACTTTACATGCAATGAATCTAAAATATATGAAAGTTTCACTTTTTGAAACAACTTACAAGAAAAAATGAACTTTTTCATGACATTCTAATTTATTGAGACGCACCTGTATATTTGGCAGATTGTGTTTAACACACAACAGAGTGATGATCAGGTCAACACAGAAGTATAGAAAAAAAAACTGCACTGGTATTAGATCGGTATCGGCAGATACTCAGAATTATCGGTATCGTTGCACCCCTAATAAATATAATGAACAATAGATAGAACGAGTTATAGAAAGAATGACATACAAAATAGAACAAAAGAAGAATATACACAGAACGACATAAAGGCGGCTTGACAGAGTTGAATATAAACAGAAACGTGTCTTCCAGTATTCATCTTTAATAGCGAGGCGTTTCTATTGGCTGCTGGGAAGGTTTCTGAGGTTCGGCTCGAGATGTTTCCTCACAGGGAGGGTCTAATTTCATGTTGGGCTGCTTTACAGCTGCTTCTCAGCCTCTCATCATGTGTGTGAGAGAGAGCCGCTCAGCTGATGTCAGACAGTGAGAAGCATGTCTGGGCTTTGATTACAGACTGCAGTATTTCCTGAACTGCAGACCCCGCCTGAGCCCGGGGCCCGTCGAAGCAGCTGCGCTCGCGGCCCCTGAAGCCCACAGACCGGAACAGTCAAAACACAACCAGTGCTAGTGGAGAATGTTATAAAGGTACTTCTGTGTGAATTAGGAACGAACCATTGCTGCGAACCATTTATTTGCGCAAATGAATCCCTAAATTACTGTAATGTATGATTACAGAGAAGAGGATTCATTTTACTACTCCAAACGAATGATGAAATCAGCTGGAATTTGTTATTGGTGAGGTCAGGTAAATTAGAGCTGTGCAGATGTCACTTGCAATATCACATTTTTGATCACAGTGTTTTTCTCATGCAAGTTTGCTTAAAAAGAAACAAAAATCAAGCAAATGGCCTACTGTTTTAAGCAAGGAATACTGTATTTTCACAACACCTCTAATTTATTTTGACTGTTGAGTACCATAACTCAAGCTAGATTTCTATTTATGGATTTAGACCCTGTCGTTAACTTTCTGGGTGAAAAGTAGTACATCTGATCTAAAATATCAAATTTAAATACATACAAATTTAAATTTAATAATGATTACAAATGCTTAAAATATAATGTAATAATATTCAAAGATAAATTACAGATGCCCTACATTAATAAAATATTTCTGTAAATGTACCAGAATTAGCCAAAGGCTATTTTTCATCCGTAGTCCCTTTATTGTTATATTTTGTCTTCATTTTAATTACAGTAATTTTGTTGTGTTTTTGTCATTTTTAAGTTTATACATACATAAATATACACACATATGGTGTGTGTGTGTGTCATCAAATTAAATTCAAATGGGGGAAAAAAATGTTGCTGGAAAAAAGTTATTTTATTCATTTGAGTTAACTTTTTTTTTATTGCAAGTAATGAATTTTTTTTTTAATCAGTTTCAGTTTTAGTTAACTATTAGTTAACCATTTTACTGTCAGAGTTGTTAGTCTGAATCCAGTTTGGAATTTCTTGATACTCCACGAACACAAACACAATAAAACCTATTGCAAAATTTCATATGAAGAAGCAATGACACAAATCATTCATTTCAAACCAACTGATTGAGATCTTCACCACAAGGAAGAGATGACACTGGCTGGTTTATTAGTGTGGTTGAAGAAGTTGTCAGTTATAACGTTTGCTGGCATTCAACACTTTACTACCAATAGTTTCTATCGTCAGTTCTTGACCAATCCCAAAGGCCATACGGCCTTCACCATAATTAAAACATAATAAAACATTAAAGCCTGTTCAATAGATTTATACACAATACAAAACATGGGTGTTACCAAAAAAATAAAAAATAAAAATCATATTTAATCACTCATATTCCTATTCTAAGGGGAACAGAGTCACATGTTTGTGTTTTTAAAAAATAAAACTCATTAATTTACAATTGCTGAGCCATTTTCCTAAATGTACCTGTCAAACATGTCAGGACAGCCATCATGAATTAACCAACAGACAGAAACCGTCAAGCTCAGCGTTCTCAAAGGCATCTCAGATCTGTCAACCGAAGGGTGAAATCAGCTCGGCAGAAGGAGCCCCAGGTAACATCCTGGCACAGAAAAGAGACTCGTACCGTTTACAGAGCAAAGAGAAACTACTGCGCTTCCCATCACTCCGGGAACAGCTTTATACCATGCTTGCCATTTGTAGTCACACAGACAACACACAAACACATTCACACATGAAACTGTCAAGAACATGTCCAGGTCACATTTCACCACAAAACCAAAACGAAATAAGAAATAATATTATGCATGAAGAGACCAGATTTGGACATTTTCATGACAATAAAGCACATTTTCTCTCAAAATCTCCCTAACAGCATTTTGCAAAATTAAAATATTTAAAATGTATACATTTAAATAAGTCATAGTAATATCTGTTGCACTGAATTTATTGTGATGTAAACAGAAAAATGATGCACATTACTGAGATTTTTTGGGGTTTTAGTAATGAGAGCTGATAGAAATGTGTTTAATTGCCATGCAAAACCACATCTTAACATTTCATTTTATTGAAAAACAATATTTTGCATTAGAAAAAGGAAATTTTTTGCATTACAAAATGAGCATTTGGGTGCTGTAATTCATGAAAATGGTCTCATTGAACAAAAAACAGGCTTTTCTTCATGTAAAATATATGACCTGGATATTTCTTTGCGATTTTCACTTATGAAATCATTGAACCTCATTAAAATGACACGCAACACGTCGTGATTATCCAGCAAAAGGCGTTAAGATGGATCTGTTATTCCACAAGTGAACAGGTTACATACAGACATTTTGTTTTCTTGTATGATTGTGACGGACATGAGAACGTGTAACAGCTTGATTTGGTGCTATTCCTATGCAGTTATGTTTGATATCTTGTGCTATTCTTACTGATGATCAACAAACATTTGACGGGGGTTAATGACGCTTAGTCAGCATCAATCTACAGAACAACACACACAGCCATTCACACGTGCACAAAAGCACACACGAGTTAAAAAAACAAAACAAAACATGACCATCAGTGCGTTTCAAACGAGTATATGCAAAGTAAAAATAACACGAATCATTTAGACACTTCGACTCTCCCATAATTCTCAGATATCTGTCACTTCTGTCAGTATAGCATGATCAAAATGCAATTTGACGTCCATTGACGCGTCCCTGTCCCAGACGTCCCGTGAAAAGTGGTGCAAATAAAGCCTGTAGTGGTTGCTGATGAATCACGGACAACGTTAAAAACGCCTGACGGTAATCGTTCGTTCTCTAATTGTTCTCCCTTGACTTCAAGGAAGACAAGTTCAAAGTCAAATCCTCCGATATTTACAAGGAGCTTTAATTCCCTTCACGTTCCCAGAGAGAGACTTCCGTCTGTGCTTTTCCGGCCGCTAAATGAATTTAAAACACTTCGTCTTGTCGTGGGGCAACCGCGTCTTGAAGAGTACCGAGTCCACTCTGAACTGAGTGTATAACAGCGGCATGTATCCGTAGACTTTTACGAAGAAGTTGATGCACTTGTGACGCTCGTGGAAGTGCGAATCGTCGTGCGAAAGAGCCTGCGGACAGCCGGGACAGCGGAAGGTCCAACGTGACGTCACCTGAGAGGAGGAATGTCACGAAAAATCAGATTTATGACTTCAATTTCAGTCAGTTCCTCACACAATCTATCAAACAACTTGAGAAGTCTGGGAATGTAGGGCATAGGTTTGGATGAACTACTTTTATGGTGCTTTTGTCCTTTTTTTAAGCTTCCTTCGGATAGCAATACAGGTTTGAAACAACATGAGGTTGAGTAACTGACTTTCAATTCTGAGTGAATTATTCCTATAAATCAATCCCTCCATCTAAAGATGACAGACTTATTAACGTCATAACACAATACCATCTTTTTCATTTGTGTAGTCTGTTCTCACATTGCAATCTGGTCGGCCTCTTCGTGACAAAACAAAACAAATGTAATTGATTTGTTTAATCCGCCGGGACGGCATCAGACGGAGAGAGAAGGGTGTGTGTGTGTGTGTGTAATAATGCCAGAGAAAATCCATCAAATTTCATTACACCGTTAATTCATGGCCGTCCCGATGCTTCAGTCAATGGACTTCAGAACATCAAAGGCTTTTTAAAGCTTACTGAAATCCTACTGAACAATCCCACTGGAATCAATTTATTGTAACATACATAAGTACAACTGGAAGAAGAGTGTTCTCTGGACACTTCCTAGACATTTAATTTCTTTTATAGTGCACAATAACCACAAAATTGTGGTTGCAAAATGATAACAGGAGAATGTCCAGGTCATATTTCACCCCCAAATAAAACTAAAAAGAAAGAAATGCATTTTGGCATGAAGAAAAAAAATTATTTGTTTGTTCGTTTGCTTATTGAAATTTACATAAACATTTTAAAAAGACAATTCCAGAACTTTTTCCTACAATTTTAATTTTTTGTCTGCCATTCTCAGTGATTAGATTCCCTTTTTATTAGATTCCGATTGTTGCGTTACAGCAATCTGGGCAGCAAAATATTACTGTGAAAGATAAACACAATTTAAATAATATATAATAATTTTAGATTTAAATATTAAAAATTAAGGGGGAATAGTTGTATCTCGGCCAAATATCGTCCTATCATAACATACATCAATGGAAAGCTTATTTATTCAGCTTTCAGATGATGCATAAATCTCAATTTTGAAAAATTTACACTTATGACTGATTTTGTGGTCAAGGGTCACATATTATATTACATTATATATTTATTTAAAATTTCTTTATATTCTATTTTACATATATATATACACATTTTTTATATAAAATTTTATTTATATTGTTTTTGATTTGGGAGTGAAATATGACCAGGGTATGTTATGTTCTTGATAACAGAGAAATTTATCAAAGGCAACATATTTAAATTTGAGCCAGATAATTAAAAGTAACACTGTGCTGTTTTTTTTGTCCTGACTGGAAGCGAAAGTGCTGCATGATGGCAAAATAAAAGCCAATAAGGCCATATTCAATGTTCAAAACACCGTTAGGTGGAGAAAAGATCTGAGCCAATGAGATTTCTGTGTGGGCGGGGCTACCCAGAGCGATAGAAACAGAAACCAATTGACTAACAGAATGTGTAGTCTGATTAACATTATTTTATCCAAAATGGCATGACTGAGCAAGAACCTGAAATCCCAAATGACAAAAGCCCCAAAAGGTTTGAAATAACACGTGCTTCAAGTAACAGCCCACTGACCTTGATGGGGGGTTTGCGAGTGATATGCGACACAAGGAAGTTCATGGCGATATCCTCACAGTTGATGTACTCGTCCACCATGTCACGTATGGCTTGAGGCATGACGTACGAATAGAGGTAAGCGTAATACTGAGGAGAGGCAGAAATGATGGATTTTAATAAAAAATGAACACAAGAGAGCAAAAGCATCTCAAATGTACCATGATGTTGCACAGCAATGCTCAAAAATGAAACATGCCGTACTGTTCACTTATCCATCTGGAAAATGAAGCACTGCGTCTTGTATTCGGCTGAACAACAATGTACTAAGCATCAGCATTGGCTTTCAACTAACTAAACCATATTGTGGTGTTATCTGGGTAAAACTACATAAGCCTGGTGTCTATTTCTGGCATAATCAGGCTCTGGAAGTGTCAAAGCGGGCAAAGCTTCACCTTGTGGAAGAAGGCCGCACCCGTCAGCACCATGGAGAGCTCACAGGAGTAGTTGGAATTGTAGAGCCAAGATTGGTGATTTACGTCCCAGGCATGGAACCTTCCTGGGAATCCCACAATTCGGTCTCTGGCCTCCCGCCACACCCTGGGAGCGAAGAAAGAGAAAGAGATGGGAATGATCCAAACCGGAGCAAGAACTGTGATTATAATAATCACTGAACAGCACTTGGTAAGTTTCTTAGCAATATATGCACTCAAAAAATAAATAAGTGTTAAGAAATTTAATATTTATATATTTAAAATGCATATAAAAATTCCCTCCATCTGGATTCAAACACACACACAACCTCAACCTTCTATACACAAACAATCTATTTATCATCAATAAATCAATTTGATTTCAATTTCATACATTTTAACTAATTGAATATTGCTTATTTCTCTGCTTCTTTCTTTAACAATATTCATACTTTTTAACTGAATATATTTTAATGTTTTCACAACGGATTTATGCCGATTCTAAGAAATTTGAATAAATGCATTTTGAAAACATGAGTATTTGAATAAAATAGATTCAAATGGTTTATGATGAACTATGTCATGTTCGTGCAGAAATCTTGCCTGTTTTATGAATAGTATGACTGATGAATATGCATCACATTGAGTTTATTAGTTTATTTTACAACTGTGTTAATCCAAATGGATGCCAAGTAAAGCCCTTTAATAGGATAGCTAAACACATGAGCTAAATAACTAGAAGCTTTTACTGCACTATGAAAGATCTCATAAAACAGACAGATCACCCATAAAAACTGTTTAGCAATGGCAGCATCTTTGATTGTAATGCAAACCTAATGTCAAAAAAAAAAGTCTAGTTGACCAGCCTGATGAATTCCCTAAGATTTATCCACCTTTTTCTCCAACGTGGAAGTAAGCCTATGGGTGAGACTTCCGGTTCATTAGCCGTTATAGGTAAATAACGAGAAGAATAACAACGCGCAGTAAACGGTAAAACTGTTTGCACTACAAGCCAGTGTGTTCATAATTAAGATAATACATTAAAATAATATCATAAGACACACAAATTTTCAATATCAAGCAGCCTAAAAAATAGCTGGACGCAGATGAGACCGGAAGCTAGACCCATAGAATTTACAAATGCCCACACCCATTTTTACGGCAAGAAAAAGGTGGATAGATACAAATCAAACACCGATGTGACCATTTTTACCCCAAAACAAACAGATATAAACAAAAATAAACCAGCGTAAGTAAAAGCAAATCTTAAACTCCCACTTATCAGCTTATCTTCCCAGTGACTAAACATTAGGGGTGTAACGGTACACGTATTCATAATATGTTGTTACTTTTGGAAATTCACACAATGCATGCCGTTTTGGCGCTCTTTGATGTGGCACGACAGATCGCTGTATAAATGCTTATAAATATAAATGCGTGAGTGAGCGCAATCATCCCTTCCTCTTTACTACTAGTGTTAACGTGAAATAAACATGAATGAACATCTCATGACTCATGTAATCACTCAATCAGTGTTTCAACCGCAGAAAAGATGTCAAAAAAACAGCTTCTAAACAAAACGTCCCGAAGCATTTCATCTACCACAGGCAATCTATCAGTGTCCACAGCTTGTTAATTCACTGGAGAAACAAAGTGCAGAGAAGAGCATTTCACGAAATATTAAAGACTATATACTCATTATATTTTACTTTACCTGTTAGTGATGTCAATTCTTTAATGCATGTTTAAATTAATCTGTTATGAAACAACAAGTTATGACAGCCACTGTGTAAATGAATATATTTCAACAACAAAAAGGCAGAAATTGTATCATTTAGAAGTTAATTTAAAAACTGCATTATGTGCAATTTAGTTGTGTGTTGATTATTATATTTAAAAATAAATAGTAATTAAATTTAAGTGCTTTATGTAACTTTATAGTAATGTAAAAGGGCTCCCTATTTAGAGCATAGCCTAAGGTATATTTTTTATCATTAAGAAAATTTTAATTGCAATTGAATTTAAAGAAAGAGCAATTTGTTCAGTAAACCAGTAATAATAATAAAAAAACAATTTTATGTATAGTTTTTTTCCCCTGCTGTACCGAAACTATACAGAACTGTGATGTAAAAACTGAGGTACGTACCATACCGTCATGTCTGTGTCCCGTTATACCCCTACTAAACATGCAAATAAACATGGAGGTACACAGGAGAGATGAACAGAGTTTTCTTCAACTCTCATGGACTTTACCAGATCAGATGCTTTAAATTCCTCAAACCAACAACTGAATCCTGCAGCTGTTGGTTTAAACTCAACATCACATGACTGAATGAAAAAACAAACCACAACAGTTCCCTCTTTCTCAACAAATACATTTAAACGGGCATACAGATGTTAATGTGCATTTGAAAACACTTTTCACATCTTTGGATCAGATTAAAATTTTTTATCTAAAATGGTTTGTTTAAAATGTACCGAGGTGAGAAAGCAGATCGGCTTACACGGTCTCTCCAATAGAAATATTTAGCTTTCCTTGCTTCATAAAACTGAATATATTCTTTCTAAACATACTTTAGCCCAAACCAGTGACATCATGGGGAGTTTCACATTCTTTTCTAATAATATCAACGATGAAAATGACCTTCACAAAATAACATTTCTTTAAAAGAGGCAAAAGTACTGGAGCCACAGCATCATGGGCACTATCCTAAACAAATAATCTCAAAAATTCCCCTAACTATATCTTTAACAAGGTTGGAATATCTGCAAAAATTGAATTGCATTTTCAGGATGTAATGTTTCCAACTTTTGTTGTAACCAACTTTTTTACCAACACAAAATCAAAGGTTAATCTCAATATTTTAAGCCTTTTGACTGTATTCAGTATATATTGATGTTTTTGCTTTGAAATGGCCAAAAGATGGATAAATATGCAAACAGATAAACTAGACTCAAAGTAATTGTCATGAAAATATAATAATAATAAGCATTGTTTAATTGCTCAGCCTTAATAAACATACTATGCTAAATCTCGGCATCACAAAAACCTTACCTGAACCCAAACATAATTTCATCGTGTCGAAGATGGGCATCATCATCAATAGACAAAACAGCCTCAGTCTCGACTGCATCCCAGGGAAGGAAGCGATTGTTTAAGCTGTTCTTTTCTGTGCGTACCACCTGCAGAGAAAAAGCCCATCTGTTGAGTCAACATGCCATATTGTGAACGACTGAGGTAGAACATG
>JAFVLL020029505.1:0-19291 GCA_021397915.2 Tor tambroides | reverse complement strand
GGCAAAAATAATGTTTGTAAATGTAAACTGTTATTTCCTACTGACACACTACAGCAAAAGATAGAAATAACTGACTTAAAACCATTTTTGTTGGTAAAAATACTAGTGGCCTAAGACTTTTGTACAGTAGAGTATATATATAGAGAGAGAGAGAGAGAGAGAGAGAAATTCCACTGCCAAAATAAAGTTTTATGCTAATAGAGGCTGCATTTATTTGATCAAAAACACAGTAAAAAGTAATACTGTAAAATATTATTATAGCCTAAAACATGGCTAATATTAATGTTGTTTTCATAATGTTTTAATACATTTAGAAATGTAATTTATCCCTGTGATGGAAAGGCTGAATTTTTAGCACCACCTCTCCGGTCTTCATTGTCACATGATCCTTCAGAAATCATTCTAATATGCTGATTTGATATTGAATAAACATTTATAGTTATTATTAATACAGTTAAAAACAATTGTACAACTTAATATTTTTGGGGAAATTGTGATAGGCTACATCTTTCCAGGATCCTTAAAAAGTTGAAAAGAACAGCATTTATATATGGAATCGAAATCATTTGTAACCTTATAAATGTTTTTACAGTCACTTTAATGCTTCTGTACGGAATATGTGTAAATTTCTTTTTAAAAAAAGTTTTATAAATTCTATACACAAATAGATACTTTATATAGCCTATGTAATGTAATGTATGTATACTTATATATATATATATATATATTTATATATTTGATGATACATTTACAGCTTGAACCTAATTTACTATAAGCATTTGCACTTCGGGTTAGAAGCTAATTGGATAACATTGACACTGTACTGACACTGACTGTATTGATATTATAGCAGCTGATTTTATTCTCCTTTTATTCTGATCCCCATCCTTCACCTCTTCTTTATTCTCATCAAAGGTCATTCCTTCACTCTCCTGACTATACTGGTCACTTCAGAGATCTTAAATTTAAAAGCAGATTTGAGATTATGAGGGATTCGGTTCTCACACGCAGGAATTAGCAGCAGTTCTCACGCTACTTCACATGGTGATATAACTGTCACAGATTAAAATGAGGGTTTCTTTGAATGTCTCCCTCTCTTCCTCGATCCCCCATTTTCTGAGTCAGCATTATGACTAAGAGATAAGATCACCTGACCACTGTTGCTGTGGAGACAGAGATTTTTTCCCCTTCTACTTCTCTCTGCAGTGAGGGGGGGATGCTGCCAAAGGTTAAAGAAGGATAGAGCATACATGGTGTCAGCCATTTTGGTTCTTTAAAAACTCTGAAAAAACTTTATCAGTTATATGCCACAGACAATGCTGCCTTCATTAGCCTTAAGGGGGCTTTAACTGGGCCACACAGTTGATTAAAACATAAACAGTGTATCAAATGTTGCCAAAAGCAATTTAGTTAACTTTTTATGCTTTTCAGAAGACAAGATAAAGCTAAATACCAGTATTCTGTATACATACATAAATGATGATTTACAGGTTTTCTTTCAAAGCAAATAATGTGGGTGTCGTAGTAAGTTGCATATTACCCCCAAAACCCGCTTTCCATTGCAAATCAACCCAATGGCCCTATATATACTACTGTATGTGTGTGTGCTAAATGTGCTTATACAGGAGTCAAAGATTAAATCTAGTTTTTGTTTCTTCTGTGGTTGACATTGAGTGTATTCTTTTAAAACCTATGTGTTTACTAACAAGTAATTGAACACCAAAAATGTAGTTATTGTAATGAGCTGCATGAATTTTGTCTATGTTGGTCATATGTTTAGAGTAGGTATGTCTTACTGCACTGGAAGGCTATGTCATGCACATTAGTAGTGAAGGATCTGTAGATGGTGGGTCTGACTAAGACGAAAGTCAAGCAGCCAGCAAGATGCTGTTGAGCATCTGTAATTTTTGGCAGCTTTGGTGTCTGGAGTACAAGGTGTTTTCTGTATCCAGAGACCGTAGCAAAGCTGTGATAAAAACTGTCAGTCTATTATGACCTGATATTTATGCATATGTTTTCTTTAACACGTGAAATCTGTACTTATGTCCTTTATAAGAGACTATACTTAAAGGGCATGTGTTATTTTAAGGTAACAGCATGTGATTGCTTTGTAAGCTTCACCTTTCCAGGGTCACTGAGTCTGAGGTCACATTTTGATTCATTCTCTCCATCTTCCTCTCTTTCTAATGAACTTGTGATATTTTGTGTGCAGTCATCTGTTCTGTCTCAGTGTACTGCAAATCAGTATGAAGCTACTCTTGCAGTTAACATGTTCATCATACTGTACTCCTGGATGCTGCTAATACATATCATTGGAGATATAAAATTCAGATTTACCAAGATAGATGAAGTTAACTAAGGTGTTTGGTATAGGAAAGTAAAGAAAAAAGAAGACTAGATGGTAATAGAGTGTAATGAACAGAATGTAGTATGTATAAATGTATATGTATAAAATGAAGCTTAGCATATTTGCTGTAGGTGATGCATTAGTCATACTTATTTAAAGAAGCTACAAAAATCTTTCATTATTCCAGAGTGAAGTAAAAAAAATACAATACAGACATGCACCACACATAATGAATAGATCAAAATTGGTGCATTAAAATCAATCTGATAACTGCAGAATCACAATAAATTGTAATATACATAAAACAGAATTTCAAAAAAAAAAAAACTTGCTAAGATCTTACCGTATTAAAGTATGAAAGGACAGTTTTTAATATACTGAACATAGTGTGCATAAGGCCTACTGCAGTGTCGCTAGAGCTGCAGATGTGTTCACATTCTCTGACAAATTTAATACATGTATAATAAAATACACAGAAACAACAATAACCAAACACGTTTACAATACATTAATCATGCAGTCACACCGATTATGACTTAGCTCATTCTTAGTCCATTTTATCAAAAAAAGAGATTTTCTCAGAGCACACGATGATGCTGTGCGACTGTCACCTTTGGAATTCTGCAGTACCGCAGGAGGAGCTTTGGCCGCTTCCGATTGGTGGCTTGTACCTGCTGCCTGCACGTTGATTGGACAGATGACACGTCAATATTAAGGCGTGCTTGCATCTATAGGCTGAGAGCGTAAATGTGGGCGTTTCTCGCGAGGTACTCGTTTATGAGGTCGGTCAGATGGAGAAGCGCATCTCTCACATCCACCGGCGCTTCTTTCCAGGCGGAGTGGTGCGGCAGCTGGCGGTGTCGCGGAGGGATACCAGACCATAAAAAAGGCAGCAGTGCGGCTTCTTAGTTTTGCCGGCTTTATCGCAACTACGAAGAGCAGTGCACGAGACCGGCATCCCTGCGAAATGCACCGCCTCGCCGTCGAATTTCATTTGAACATTTAATTTGTTTAATCTCTACAAAGTTGTCAGGTTCATTAACTTAATGTTGCAACGAATAGCCTAACTTCTTTTATACCTTGACGTGAAAGTATACGCGCATTAGGTCCCTCAGCCGAGGTAAAGCATTGAAACAAAGTTTTTAAACCAAGTATAACTGTTTGTCTTTCTTAAGATCTTTTTTGATGACTGACATTCTCTCTTCGTGAAAGGCTGTCACTCTCTCCATCACTCTCATATTACCTGAAGAGAACGGACTGACTGCGCAACCATGGGGGTAAGACCGACATCTCTCTTTTTTACTGAATCATATCAAATAGAAATGAATTAAAACAACGTTTCCATTGAATTTCAACTTATTAAGCAAACTTTAAATGCTGCAAAATGCAGCGTCATACGCGAAGTGACAGAATGACATTGACTTATATGCGGATTTCGAGACTGCGACAAACTGACGGGACAGGACGTTCTGGAAACGCACGCTACAAATTATACCTTACAAATCTGAAATCGTTATTATAGGCTATGGATGGTGAGCAGCAAATGAAAAGGAACTGCTTTTTCAAACTTTTAGATGCTGTCGTCATAATCAGCGGAGACGCAGATAACGTTACATCTTAATTGAAAGCTGGTCGCTGTTGTCTGAATGATATAATATCTCTAGACAACGGTTATTTTAGTAACCTTCACGTGCCAGTTTAATCGGGTTATGCAGTTAAAGACTTTATAAAGGGCAGCGCTGCGTAATGCTGTCTTTGCATTATAATTGCGTGATGTCGGTTTCTACTTATTTATGCTCAAAAGTTGTTTGTCAGGTTGTTTTTACATGTTTTAGGACTGTTTCTGTGGGGTCCCCCTCCAGCACCCCCTTTTACATCCTTCCCTCTGTACTTATGACCGCAGCGCGTGTCTCCAGATCTGAACACTTAATCTGGATATGTGAATTTGAATCATCTTTGTATTTATGGACACAACCGGCATTTCTGAGTGCGTTTAAGTGACTGATGTCCACACAGACACACACACACACACACACAGACACAGACACACACACACACACACGCACTTCAGAGCCGGTCCATCGCTGAAGTCCCTGCGTCATAATGCGGTTACCGGGAATCTGTGCTTCAACCGGCTTATTTCCTGCATCTGTGATATAACCTCGCGCGGGTAATCACTGACAGGACAGATTTAATAGATTCACTCTGAATGATGACCCGAAAAGGTCGAATTTAAATTGCGTCTAATGGGGAATCATCAAAGCACAGTGTGTAACTGCGGAGGGGTGGAACGAATGTCAGGCTGAGCTGCGCAGTTTGCCTCCTCGGCGAGGTTTTACCATGTTATGATCAGAAAGACGTGTGTGTATGGCGGGGTGAGTAAGCAGGTGCATCCCGTGGCAGCGGTGAATGCCGGTGTCGAGCAGCTGAAGCAGTTTATAGCCGTTGCCAGGGAACCGGAGAGACCGGCTAAAGCTAGCTATTTACGCAGAAAATATCCGTTAGAGACATTAAACATCACAGACGCGCTGCAGTGAATGCGTCAAAACGGATGACTAGCAGTGTACGAGCAGCGCTAAAATGATTACGCAAACACTTTTGTCAAGTCATGGATTAATCCGAGCGCTTGCGTGTGAGTTTACCTGGTTAAACGGGATGGATTGTAACAGACATACTGGTTACTTTCGCGCAGTTTCCTTTAAGTTTGACAGCGGTTTGTTTAACGTCGCTGCCGCGTATTGTGCCGGTTGCTGTCGCAGTGATGCTCGTGGCAATGCAGCACCATCAGCATCCCAGCTGTCTGATTCCCTATAGGCCGCTTTCTGCGTCAAACACGAGGCGGGGCCACGCGAGTGGAAATTCCCGGTACCGGCCTGTGATAGGCACGAGATGCGGATACGGAAAACGAATAGATGAAGTGAAATAAAGTTCATCGAGGTCATGTATTCGTTGAGATCAAATGGGCTCTTAAAGGGATAGTTCATACAAAATACAAAACTGTCACCATATCTTCACGTAGTTCGAAACCTGTAAGACTTTAGTTCTTCTGTGGGACACAAAAGATGATCCTAGGCAAAATGAAGGTCTCAGACACCATTTACTTTCAAAAAACCATGAAAATTTTCATTGAAATGTCAATCCCTCACACGTATATAGATTTGATTGTAAAACCAAAGAAAAAAATGTACTCATTTATTAAATGAAGAAGAGTCTTGCCATTTGAAAAGAGCAGCCATCAACTAGTAATAACTTGTAAGTCTGAAGAATGCAAATTGGTTGTGGTAATTTAACTTTAAACGGTTGCATATGGGTATAATGATTATTAATTCAATGTAAAACTGTTTAAATATTGCTTCATTAACCCAAGAGAGAGAACAGCTGGTGGCATGACATCTTCAGACACGTGATGATGCACCAGTATGTACATAGCAGGTGAGTGCCGGTGAGAGGGGAGGAAGAGGAGGGGAGGGGTGTGCTGCAGCAGGACGGTGTAGCCGGGAGGAGGGGAGGGAGAGGAGGAGGCACAGATCCTGTTACGTGTAATTAGCCCGGCTGAGCTTGTGTTTCCAGAGTGAGTGGGCTGGGTTACCTGGGCAGATGGTATGGACAACGAGTGCCCAAAGATGAGGACGTGGAGGTGTCCGTAATGTGCAACTAATCACTATTTAGATCACAGTGAAGTCCCATATTTAAGAAGATCATATAAAAGGTCAAATCAGACTCGTATGGGATGGTTTGCTTGTTAGGACATTGTTGTATTATGTTTAGGATGGGGTAACTTTACTGGTACTGGTGAGTTTGATTTCATGATGTAGAATCAGTGCCAGTGATTATAATGAATGCAATGATGAATAGAATTTAGCAAAAATTTTTAATAGAAAAAAATATAAAGTTAACTAAGTTTATAAGTATAATGATTATGAGTATATAATGTTACATAAATATGTGTGTATAGTAAATTAAAGTATATACAGTAAATGTAAGTATATAAAGTACATAGATTGTGTTCTGAATTTAATAATGCATTTAATAAATTAATAATGTAATTAATCAATACATCTGAACATCACGTCCTGAATAACTGAGTTAACATCCTGTATAACATCCGGATGGTCACGTTTCACCTTCAGTTGAGCGCATAATCAATAAATAGAGCCTTTCATAGCTGCCTTTAATATTACTTTACTATAGGATTGATATTTTAATATCAAGCTTTTTATCTAATTGACTCTGTATGGAAACACCCCCGGAATCATGGAATCATACGCCTCTTATACCTCCCGACTCAGTGGATCAGTGTTGTCGGACCACATTTAGGGGTATGAAAGATTTGTTGTTGTAAGGGGTTAAAAGTGAAGAATGTAATTTCTGCACTCTGTTTACACCTTTAAGTCAACTTAAAAGTGGCTTACTGATTTCCATAAAATGACACATTTCGGCTGTAAGTGGGTTGGATTGGATCTGTTAGGTCTCATTATCACATTCTGTCCATGGAACGTCTGTGAGTGGAGCGGGTACTCAAGGTCAGATTACTCTCTCCTCCTCTTTCCCCAGTGTTGATGTAGCGTAACTGCCCCCTCAGGTCCATCGGTGGGAACACGTGTGGAGGGCCTGGTTCAGGTTCCACATCCACACCACACCATAATTTATTCATGCAATCCTTTGTTTGAGGAGCAGAGAAAGAATAGTTCATTCTGACGGAGGGAATTCTGGGGCACGGCTGACCATCGGCTCTGCTTTTACTAGAGCTGTAATGAACAATAAGTGTCAGACATCAGAGAGAATGTGACAAAGTACTAACTAGGGAGATAAAAGTGATGAAATGGCAAGAGAAACTGCTTATGAAGTGTGTACAGTATGTCTGTGTGAGACAGGATAAAGAGAGGAATCCTTGGACAACCCTTTTGAGACGTGAAGAATCTGTGTGCCCTGCTGTGACTAGTTTGGGACAGTGATTTATTGTTTCAATCAAGAACATGCACACAGATGCCCCACACTCTGGCGAAGCTGCTTGGCTCTGCTGGGCTGAGTGGATGAAGAATAGACAGATGGAAGGATAGAATAATGGATAGAGAAGAACAGGAGGGGATATAGAGGTAATACTTTAACAAGAAGGATTATAGATTTTGTTTAAAGTTAATTTTAGAAAGCGGCGTGTGTGTGTGTGTGTGTGTGTGTGTGTGTGTGTGTGTGTGTGTGGGTTGAGCTGTGCAGGGGTTATGTGAGGATTCTGATTAAAGGAATTAAATCATCTCATCATTGTAATTATTTAATCTCAATATTCTTTAATGATTAAGGAGTTTTTGTTGTTGTTGTAATTTTTCCTCCATTGGTTTAAACCAGAGATTATCAAACTAGGAGTGTCAATGTATTAAAATAATAAAAAAATAAATAAATTCCATAATTCCAATAACTGAATGTTCTTCAGTATTTACCCTTTTATTCTCAGTTAATTTAAATGACTTATAGTAATTTGTGATAGCACAAGTTTTTTAAAATGTTTTTTTCCTTACAAATATCAATTTCTACACAAAATATTTTTGTTCTTAACATAACTAGAAAAAATTGTTTATAATTATGTAATTATATAAATGTATTATATTATAATAAATACAATATATTATATTATATTAAAATTATATATATATATATTATATACTCTATTATTTATATTACAAATTATTAGTAATATATATATATACAGGGTGCGATCTGTAGGGGGGGAATTCCCCCCCTCTGGTCTATACATCCCTGCCTCTGCTGAATTATTTTTATCCCCGGTGGGGATAAAATGATTTGTGAAACTCACTTTGAAGTCTCGTCCTGAATCAAATGATTCGCGAAACGCGCTTTGAAGTCCCGTTCTGAATCAAATGATTCGCGAAATGCGCTTTGAAGTCCCGTTCTGAATCAAATGATTCTCGATACGCGATTCGATTGGAACGCTTCGAAACAGTGAATCATTTGCGACCCAATGGTTTAACTGAGTTTCAAAAAGCTCCGTTGATAATGTTCTTTGTTCGCTTAATCTCTATAATTTATTCGTTGTTTGAATCACTGGGAAAATGAAATCATTACAATTAATTGGCCTAACTTACAATGTTTTTATTAAATTGTGATCACGTTAATTTCCATCGTATTAAAAACATTTCATGACGTGACACCCATTTACTTACCTAAAAAGACGGAGAAAAGACTCTAAAAAGAAGAGTTCATTTGCAAAAACCGATAGCTCCATTTTTTTTTTTTTTTCAGAAATCACGTTTTTTATTGTGCATTACAAGTAATATCAGTCAAACTGGAGTTGGGTTGTTTTGATTAAGTAAAAATAACTAAACAAATACAGGCAATTTACAAAATTAAAGTTCATTGAAAGTATGTTTTTTTTACATATTAAAAGTTTGTTTTATAGCAAAAACAGATAACTTCAACAGTCGTTTTTTTGGCAAAAGCAGATAACTCCACATTTCATGTTTTAGAGTAAAAAAAAAACACTCATTTAATTTTGTAATCTCCTCAGGTGACAGTGTAGATGCCTGACAAACGTTGTTGTTGTGATCATAGATTTATGGATGTGATTATACGCAGTACACAGAGATTTTCCCTCACCATTGTAACACACTACTTTCGCAAGGATCCATGAAAACGTTTCAGCTTTTACGTCCTGAAGAAGATATCACAGGTTCATCAAGTTCGTCGAAATTATCCATCCTCGATCACTTTTAGTCAGCTTTGATGAAACTCCTCTCAGCTAGCACGTCTTTTCAAAGTGAAAGTAGCCTTGTCACCTGACCTGAATACAGCGCGCTGATTCGCTAAAATGGACTTATCGGCTTCTGTTCAAAAACAACAAGGGCGCTTGTCGGCTTCTGCAGTAAAACGTGAACTCACGATGCCTTGAAAGTGGACAATACAGGCTTTTTTGACAAAAAGTATTTAGGGTTCAGATCGTGCTATATGTGGTGAATAATGCGCGGCAATCAGCTAATTTTTTTTTAAAGTGGCGTTTATCGGATTTGCAAATGAACTCTTCATATATATATATATAGGTACATCTCAAAAAATTACAATATCATGAAAAAGGTCAATATTGTTTGTCACTCATTTCAGAAAGTGAAACCCATATAGATTCATTACACATAGAGTGAAATATTTCAAGCCTTTATTTCTTGAAATTTTGATGATTATGGCTTACAGATAATGAAAACCCAAAATTCAGTGTCTCGGAAAATTAGAATATTACACAAGATCAATAAAAAAGGATATTTTAAACAGAAATGTCAGGCTTCTGAAAAGTATGTTCATTTCTATGCACTCAATACTTGGTTGGGCCTCCTTTTGCATGAATTACTGCATCAATGCGGAGTGGCATGGAGGCAATCAGCCTGTGGCACTGCTCAGGTCTAATGGAAGCCCAGGTTGCTTTGATAGCGGCCTTCAGGTCATCTGCCTTGTTGGGTCTGGTGTCTCTCATCTTCCTCTTGACAATACTGGGGTTCAGGTCAGGTGAGTTTGCTGGCCAATCAAGCACAGTAGGACTTTGGACCACTGAGCAACAGTCCAGTTCTTTTTCTCTTTAGCCCAGGTAAGATGCTTCTGACGTTGTTTCTGTTTCAGAAGTGGCTTGGTAGCCCTTTTCCTGAAGACATCTGAGCGTGGTGACTCTTGATGCACTCACTTCAACTTCAGTCCACTCCTTGTGAAGCTCTCCCAAGTGTTTGAATCAGCTTTGCTTGACAGTATTCTCAAGCTTGCGGTCATCCCTGTTGCTTGTGCACATTTTCCTACCCGATTTCTTCCTTCCAGTCAACTTGGCATTTAATATGCTTTGATACAGCACTCTGTGAACAGCCACCCCTTTCAGTAACGACCTTCTGTGACTTACCCTCTTTGTGAAGGGTGTCAATGATTGTCTTCTGGACCATTGCCAAGTCAGCAGTCTTCTCCATTATTGTAGTTTCAAAGAACAAGAGATACTGGAATTTATATACTGTAGAGATGGTCATTTATTGAAACTCAAATGTAAATATTCTAATATTTTGAGATACTGATTTTTGACTTTCATGAGCTGTAAGCTCTAATCATCAAAATTAAAACAAAAAAACTTTTGAAATGTTTTACTTTATATGTAATGAATCTAAAATATATGAAAGTTTCACTTTTTGAAATAAGTTACAAGAAAAAATTAACTTTTTCACGATATTCAAATTTTTTGAGATGTACCTGTATATATATATATATATATATATATATATATATATATTTGCTTGACTATTTATTTTGCTTTATTTTTTAGGATTTTACCATGACTTTTCCAGGTCTTGAGACCACATTTTTTAAATTCCCATATATCCAGATTTTCAAAGAACTTAAAGAAATATCTTTCTTAAGTAAAAATGTTTATTTGAGGGGATAAATTAAAATAAGAAATGTGCTGAGGCCCCCTGGTTAAGAACCACTTGTAACCACTGGTATAAACAGTACATTGAAATATTCTGACATAAGTTTATTTACACATAAAGAAGACGTTAGGCATATGCAATAAACATTATGAATACAATAAATAATTATTTTGAATATTTTATTGATTATATAAATGGATTTCCTCAGGTTTTTGATTAAAGATTTCTTTTATGTCTGGTATTCACATAAAAAAAACTCTGCAGTGAGTCTGGCTTTTTTGTGATGGAGACGATTCAGGAGGAGCTAATCCCAGAGTGCCGTAATCAGATTATTTATTCTGTACTTTGAGGCCCAGACCTAGCTTGGTCTACATCTCACAGCGTAACAGATGGTACAGCAAGGTCACTTACACGCACACTCATTCAGTCACATACTGGATGAAGTGTTCAGTGTT
This sequence comes from Tor tambroides, assembly GCA_021397915.2. Lineage (NCBI taxonomy): Eukaryota > Metazoa > Chordata > Actinopteri > Cypriniformes > Cyprinidae > Tor > Tor tambroides. The sequence goes on along the minus strand of JAFVLL020029505.1, from coordinate 8,087 downwards.
ATCTGCTCTTGAACAAGTACTTCATGACTCCGTCACCTACACAAATACACACTCATGCCAGATCAAACAGACCTTTTTATGGCTGTATCGACAGTAATATATCACACACCGAACAGAACTCTAAAGGCAGTATTAATGTGTCTGCTGCCATAACAGTCATTTAAATGCTTTGTAGAGCTGGCACTGTTCTGCCTGGAGATATTCATCAGGACTAATAGCTGGACAGAAAAGACCAGATCTGGCAGGGATTCCCTCTGGTGCTGAACATCCTCTCAGGATACAAATACAAGCTTTAACCATGGCTAGACCAACACAAGTTGTTTCTACAGGTTTTTTAGATGGAAAACTAAATGACTACTAAAGCGTGATGCAGTCCTCATGCTAGAGAAGGAGAGGCTGAAAAAGAGAAAGAGTGATCTTTCATATGATATGATATGCAGATATGCTGCTTCATTCTCTGCAAACATCAAACTGGGCTGGTCATTTCATTGGCTCTCTAAGAATTGTGACATAAAAACTTAGAATCCATAATCCTAATATACATATGGTGTAAAAAGGTGATTTCTATTTGATTAACTATGATAACTTAAGATGGTGTCATCAAGTTTGAAGTGCTTTTCAGAAGTTTGGGGTCGGTAAGATTTTTTAATGTTTCTTATTCTCACAGATTCTGCATTCATTTGCTCATGAATAGAGGAAGAACTGTAATAATGTTTTACAGATTGGGTCACATGATCCATCAGAAAAAAACTCGAATGCGCTTATTTGCTGTTTCAGAAACATTTCTTATACATTTCTTATTCTTATTTCATATTCTTATAATTATTAATGTTGAAATGTCTTATTGATGTCTTATTCTTATAATTATTAATGTTAAAAACATTTGTGCTGCTTAATATTTGATTGATTTGAAACAGAAATCTTTTGTAACTTCATGAAAATCTTTATTGTCACTTTTGATCAGTTTAATGCATAATTTCTGAATAAATTGATTTCTTTCAAAATTAAAAAAGAGAAAAAATCATACAGACTCCAAATCGTACTGAAGTGACCATGTGGACATGTCTGTATTAATGAGGATTAGGGCATTTGTGTAAAAGTATGTGTGTAAGTAAGTATGTGTGCAGTTTTTATGTAAGAATGTAAAATCAGTCCTCTCACACTGAAAGCTTTTAAGGACAGGATGACACACACACCCTGGAGAATCAGTGTGCTTTTTACACTTCTGTGAGCACTAACATTCATGAAGGCTGCAGTACCCTGGCAAACTTTAGCAGAGGTTTGCTCTTCCCAAAGGGAAGGTTTGCTTTGCTTATTCACAGACTGATTTAAATTGTCATAATCACAAGGGCAAACTCAGTGAGAAGCAAGTGGTATTTTTTTACACATTGTTTTCAATCTTACTAAAAGCAATTCTTGTCTTTGGGAATTGGTCTGCCAAAAAATAAATGAATAAATAAAAATTATCTGCCAAAAATAAAAAATCAAGTTTCCCAGAGAAATTCCAAATTTTTGTGTCTTTTAGTCCAGCGGTTCTCAACCGTTTTGACTCCAAGGTCCCCCATTGTCCACAACCAGTCATTTGAGATTTACTGGATAGGATTTTTATTTGTTTGTTTTAATAATAATAATAAATTAGTAAAAAAAACTCAGGAAATCCAAAGTGCAACGGCTATATGTCGGTGCACTGCCCACAAAGCTATTTGCACTGACATATAGCGCCGTTGCGCTTTGGGTGTCCCGAGTTCGAGTCCCGGCTTGTGGACTTTCCCGATCCCGTCCCCCCCTCTCTCCCACCTTGCTTCCTGTCTGAAATACTGTCCTATCCTAATAAAGGCAAAAATCCAAAAAAAAAAAAAAAAAATTATATTAAAGAAAAGTTTTTAAATCAGAATTTCTACTCAATAAAATAGTCACATACCTGGAAAAATGTGTATTCATTATAAAAAATGAAGTTTTATACGATTTTATTACTTTACAGTTCCAGTAAATTCCAGTCTAGAAATCACACTATTAAAATTAGGCTACCTGATATATCCTGGTTTTCCAAAACAGTGAGAACCCTGCTCTTCATAGAAAAAGTTGAAGTAAAATAAAAATGTATTAATTAATTTTGAAAAAGTCTTGATCTTAGTTGTTTTACCGTATTTTAATGTTTTGTTTTATGTTGAATCATTTTAAGTCACCTGTTTTAATCAGTGTTTATTAGCTTTAAGGGTAACATCTGCATGCTTTTGTGCTTCCAAGAGTTGGCAAAATGAAGTAGCAGATAAACACATTTCAAATTTACATCCCTTCTCCTCTGGAGAAATGGACAAAACATATTGATGACTCATCCTGCACCGCAAAGATTTCGGTCCAATCATGTTCTCTCTAGAATGAGAATGTCCCTCCCCATAAATTATAAATGCCACCTCCAACCATAGAAAATATGACAGGAAAGAAAAATGTGCTTTTTAAAAAAAATTGTGCTCTCTCTATGTTGCAAAGTCTATCTCAGTCACTCTGTCCAAACTTATGTAGGACATGTAAGTCCCTGAGCTCAACCGCCACACACTTTTCTTCTCCTTGTGTCTCTTGCTCTGTAAAACGTGAACATACGTGTACACACATGCAGACTGAATGCGTCCTTCAGTTTCAAGAGCATCAATAATTAGTGACAAGAGTTCAGGGGACAGACCTCAGTCACTGTCTGTGTGTGTGTGTGTGTTCTGGCTTAGTCAGTAGAAATGTCAGTATGCTGGCGTGTAATTCCAGCCCATCGTCTCTGGTTCTCTCACAGAGCAGTATGTTTTTCTCTGCAAGGAACACTCAGTCAGTAACGTTACCACAAGTGCACAGTTACAGTATATCTCATCAGGAATTAGATAACAACTGTTACCGCTTAATGACACACACCTAAGACTTCTACTGTAAACCATACTGTAATTTAAATCACATAAATATAGCAGATGAAGTAACTTGCGCATCTTATAACAACATTTATCACAGTGGAAAGTTTACTATCAGAGGTTTTTGTAGGATGCCTAAAGTTCTGAATATTCTTCACAATATTTCAATAAATTTGAGAGAAAAAATATATTTAAATAAATTAAGCACACACACACACACACATATATACTGTATATACGACATATATTTAAAACTTTTTGGTAATTCTTTTCAATGGATCTTCAATTAAAAGGTGTGGCAAAACGTTTTGGACCCTGATCTTCTTGTCTTCTCTCTGTTTGTCTGACAGTGAATCTCTCCACATGAGCTTTACTCAAAGTTAATATTAATCTGATATCTTTCCAAATTCGCATCAGGTTTGTCTGTGAGAGCAAGAAAGCACTCTTCTCCTATTTCCGCTCTGTTCTTATGCCGCAGTGCAGGTATCATTGCAGATGTATCTGCGGCAGGTGCCCCCCCCACACGCACACACACACACACACACACATATCCACCTTCAAATCACAAAACACACCTACCATTAAAACATAAAAGGTATAGAAACATATTACATAGTGAACATTATTTTTCTGTATTTTGCTTTGTAATCTATTTTTCTCTAACCACGACTCTCGTTTTTCCCTGTCTCATTTCTCTCATCGTTCCCTTTGTTCTTTGTGTGTGTTTTCAGCTGTTTTTAATTTCGTAGAGATGAAAGAGGACCTGTGTGTATGTGTGCAGTGTTTCCAGGTGTGCCTCGTCAGTTTTTTTAACAAGCTTTCACACTTCTAGCCACTATTATAAAGTCAAACTCTAAAAGCCACTAAGATGTGCTTCTAAAGTGACAAGAAGTTTCATCAGTAAGATCAGTGTGAGCTGATAGGGGTGATCCTCACTTTCTATTCACTTAATTATTGAGTGGTGTCACCTACCACACACGCACTCGCTTTTGTCACAGGATCTGTGGCGTTGTTGTGTGTCCTGTGCAGGCTGGCTAGAAGGTCACTGTGTGCGTGCGTGTGTGTGTCCGGTTGGTTTTGGGCAGTTGGTGTGATGCTGAGAGTCATCAGGCATTAAATGCCGCCGCTGATGGCGACAAGCTCTCACGCTGAGAGAGCAGCAGGTCAATATCTAATTACCCCACAGGAAGTGGCATATATTTCTCTGTCTCTCCCTCTTTCTGTCTGCTAATCTTTGGATATCTCTCTTTGTCTGTCAGCTTTTCTCTCAGTCTCCACCTCTGCATGCTCTTCTCTCTTTCCATCTGTCCCCTCTTTTGTTTCTCCTCTTTATCCATCCATCTTCTTCGCTCACGTTCTCATTCTCTTTTAATAGGTGTCACCTGGCTGTGTGTGTGAGTCTACATCTTTCGGTCTGAAGCAGGCGTGTTAGCTGACCATAAAAATGCAGATAAAAACCTCAGTCAAATGTTGTGTTGTGTTTGGCTGTGTATTTTTTACATCACTGCTTGAATTTGCAAATTTAATCAAAAGACATAGGTCTGTTTTGGATTGCTGTTAAAACCTCTTGCACATAAGATATGATAGTAAGTTTAGTTTCTGCTGGCCCCCTTTTTTGTATTTCCCTCCTAATGTTTTGGCAAGACAAAAATGAAAAATTTAATATATATTTGAATTAAAAATAAGTAAAGTTTTAGATTAAAATTAATATTTACAAAGTTTTATTTTAATAACATTAAACATAATAATTTTATATATTATTTATATTGTAAAAATAGCTAAAATGTAATGATTTTATGTATTAAATGTATTATATAATATTAAATATACCAATACTTACAAATAAATATATTGATTTATTTGTATTAAATATTTTATTTACTCAACCAAGCATATACAAAAATTGTAAATTTTTTATTGTATATTCAATTGATTATTTTAAATTTGCAGTATTACAATAGTAGTTTTAATATTTTATATATAGAGAGAGAGAGAGAGAGAGCATTAACTATTTTAATATTTAAATATAAATACAGAATACTATTTTAATTGAAATATTTTTTAGATTTTTACAACATACTTTATTAAATATTTTATATATTTTAAAATGTTAATGTTTTAATAAAAAATGCAACAGATGCATTGTGTAGTTTTGATCGTACTCATAATTAACATATTGGCCTGGTTCTTTCCATACATTGACCAGCAGGGGGCTCCACTCATCCAGAGCCTCATGTGAAAATTCCTGTTACACAGGGTCTTGCCTCAGTAATTTCCTGGAAGGGAATTCACTATTCGCATATCGACAGCCCTACAAGAATAGTTCTTTATTCCCTGGAGGGAGGCATGTTGGTTGTTCTGGAATCTCAGTATTGATCAGTCGTGAGGTCAGATGATACACGGTTTCCTGCTTTAATGATGACTGCCCCACTAAAATAGCACCACCTGAGTCTCACGGGAGCCATCTTGGCTCTGCTGGATTTATTCTGCACTGCAGTCTTCTGGTTTGATAGGATTACACATCCAGCCAATTGACCAAATGCACAAATACTTCCTGGTTTTTGATAAGCCAGGTCAGTCATTTCCGGTCAACTGTGCCCTTTGCTCAGTTTTTCTAATCCAGGGGTTTTCAAACTTTTTTGGCAGCCGAACCCTTTGACCTAAATTATTTACTTGAAGTACCCCCTGAGATTTTAAGTAAATGATTCAATATTTTAATGGCACATTTGCATGTTTAACTTTAAAAACATTTATTTTTATCAGTTTTAAAGTTTCAGTAATATTTACAAAGCTATTGCTTTTATTACACTCAACAAACTATAAAAATTCATATTACAGTAATTTATGTATAACATTTTCTCCACAACATTTTTTTAAATAAAGGGTTTCCCAAAAAGATAATGATTTTTATACATTTAAGATTTTACATTTATATGACATTTGTATAAACCGGTAACATTTATTTGCAAAAACATTTTAATTTAATTTATTTAATTTTTAATTTTTTTTATTTTTTATTAATTCACTGATGGTATATACTCGTAGGCATACGAGTGTATACAATGTATAGGGTGACCACCTGGCAATAGATCTGACAGTAGATGTGATTTTGCGGGAAAATGCCGGACACATTTACTACAGTTATGCTATGTAAATACTGATTTACATTCGTTGTCATATGCGCTTATTTATGATTCTGAGCGCCCACAAGTAAGCGAGAGAAAGCGCGTCCATTTTGTATGAGAGTGAAGAGGATCCACCTGCATGGGAGGGAAGAGATTTGTGCTCGCGCATTTTGATGCGCCTTCGCATTACAGTGCGCTCTGTCTGGACATTTGTCATTAAAATAACGCCATAGAAACTGCCTCAAACGACCTATTAAAATAAGAAGAAAGTTGTATCGATTTTTTAATTGGTTAAAATGAATGGAGAATATTGTGTTTTTCCGTGTGCGCTCGACCATTTCCGTCGGTGGTGCTAGATCACTTGATGAGGTCCGCACGTCCTTTGCGCGAAAACTAGGCTACGTTAACCATGTACCAACTCACGAACCCCCTGCAATTCCCTCACGAACCACCAGGGGTTCATGAACCCCACTTTGGGAAACCCTGCTCTAATCCATTCACAATTTGAAGAAAAGTTTTGTTTGTCTAAAAGGACCGGTCGTCCGTATACCATTTCAGGAATGACAAATGCGAGTGTAAAATTTACGAGAGTGAATCAGTTAAATCATGCCGCGAGTCATTGCTATGATTGACAGTGATAACGGAACAAAACATCTGACAAGCCTATGTCAAAATAGAGCTGTGCATTAAGTGATTCAGACTAAATTCAGAGTAACCAGTCTGTGTTGGCTGAATATGTTTAGCAGCTTACAGTTAAAGATAAAACTTAAAGGGGTCATATGATGCGATTTCAAGTTTTCCTTTCTCTTTGGAGTGTTACAAGCTATTCATGCATAGATAAGATCCCTGAAGTTGCGAAGACTAAAGTCTCAAAACCAAAGAGATATTCTTTATAAAAGTTAAGACTTGTCCACGCCCCCCTAAAACGGCTCACTCAAACACGCCCCCACATGTCTACGTCACGATGTGGGGAGATTTTCATAACACCGCCCAAATGTTTACGCAAAGAAAGGGGGCGTGATTTTTATTCTCGCTGTAGTGTTGTTGCTGCCGCCGGCGCCATGTCGTGGAGACGCTGTATTTCGGTGTGAAAGCGAAACTACTTTGTTTGGGCTTCCAAAAGAGGACACAAGTAGAAATCAGTGGTTCAGTTGTATTTATAACACTGTTTTAGAACAGTTCAACCAAAATACTAGAGTGTGTGCCGAGCATTTCACGGAGGACTATTTCCTGAACCTGGCAAGAGAGTAGCCTACAATGCTGGCTTGCAATGGCTTTTTCTATAAAGTGTGGCAATTCCAACTTTGCAAGGACAGTCTGATGCTTCTGACTCACAGCCTGTAAGTATGTTTTCTTTTTTAAAGAATTTGCCACTGACTTTTCAAACGCAAGTTTTGAGCAGTGTAGAGTAGTGCTTGTTGTTTGTCGTTTCTCCAATCACAAATGCAGACGTGGTAATGTTTACGCGGCGCGATGCAACGCGACGCGTAGAAAGACAGTATAAGTCATTATAATCAGTAATTATGTCCCCACTGGATGCAACAAATGCCTTGTTTGTAATGGCTTTTATTGTTTTAGTCTCGTCTCGCCGGGAAACGCCATCACAATACAGTGAGGGGCGTAGCATTTCTGTCACACGCTTGAGGCATTCGGCCAATCACAACGCACTGGATAGCTGGCCAATCAGAGCACGCTTTGCTTCTCAGAACCGTAGACTGTAAAAAAAGATGGACGACGCATCTCCGCTTCCTTCCACTATAGAAAAGTGAAGCGAATACATCTCAGTATGGCTGCTGCCATCTTGAGTAAATGACGTCATTTGGAGCCCGAGTCTGCGCAGTAGAGCTTCGTTTGGAGCCAGAGTCTGCGCAGTAGAGATCAGTTTGGAGCCAGAGTCTGCGCAGTAGAGATCAATTTGGAGCCCGAGTCTGCGCAGTAGAGTCGTGAGGTGGAGCCGCGGAATCAAACTCCCACCCAACTCCCGCAGACCCAATCAACAATAAGGACACGCCCCGTTTTTATAGCATCAAATTACTAGCTAAAATCAAACTTATCACAAAAACGAACAATT
>JAFVLL020029504.1:0-76075 GCA_021397915.2 Tor tambroides | reverse complement strand
ACAAAGCGCGAAAACGCAGTTTGAATTTGGCAGTTATGCGACGTCACCGAACGTTCTAAATCCCATATGTGGGACCGTACCGCTCAAAAGGTTAAACAACTACATTCTCGCCTGAAGTACACGCGTCCAATGTAGGCAGACTTTAGCTGTTGCGTCCGGTGTAGACACGGTGTTACTCATCTATCGAGAAGAAACAAAGCAACCTCGGCGTCTGATCGAAGGCCTTCCGCTCCTTGAGTTCTCTCTAGCGCTGGAAAGCTGATCCGATATTTACAAGGGTCCTTCTTGCCTTATCGTTCTGCAGAAGTTTTCCTCTTTTGTTTTTTTATCCGCCATCTCTATCTTTCTGTCGCTCAGCTCGGCTGTTCACTGAACGCTCTCTCCTCCATATCCTGAGTAGACACGCCCCTTACTGCTGATTGGCTACAACTTTGTTTTGGTACTCGGCCCCGACTCAGTTTTCTAAAACGTTTTTGAAAAATTGCTTACCCTGCCTTTAATACACAACCAGGGACAAAGGCAACGACATGGCTACTTATAACAAACAAAGAGGGTCACATGACATGAACAAACCAATGAGGAAACAAGACACATGACTAGGACAACCAATCAGAACATGACACAAAGAACAAGGGAACCAATAGCAAAGAGACATGAGGGCAAGGGAAGCATGACACAAACAGGAACCATAACTAAACTTCAAAATAAAAGACATGAAAACAAGAACAAGACACAGAACCCAAAACAGACATTACATAATTATACACAAGTAAATATATTAAAAATTCAACATAAGTTTATAACACAATTTTGACAGCTCTCCTTTTTGCATTACATGGAGAAAAAACATATTTACCTTGCTGTGACTCTGCAAAAATCAGATAATACAGATTTCCCCTTTATAAAAATTGTAAATAGTCTTACTTCAAACTTGAGACTGCAATGAGACATTCACCACCCTTTCAGGCAAAAAGCATCACATCCCTGCTCTTAGCACAAACATACAGTTTTACCTCTGGTCTCAGTTATCTCTCCTAAAGATCCTATGGGCCATTCTGTGCAGGGGGGGTTAGCATAATTATTCCAGTTCAAATAAACCTTGATGAGGACTTGATGCCTAAACCTGGCAAGAGCTGACAAACCTGGCAGTCTCTTTTTCTCACTTGGTCTCATTTTCTCATGAGTCATTGCTTTGCAGCGATTGCTATCTTCCAAATGGTGCTATGCTTCTGTATCTAATGGCTAAAGTGTCACTATAAATATACGTCACTGTTATAGAAAAAAACTGAGAGGAAAAAGACTTGAGGTAATTTCTGAACGTTTTTAACAAAGTAACGTCTGGTGCAATTTCTGCCCTCGGGAATAGATTCCAGCAGATCATTTGGTATACAATTAGATGACAGATAATAAGCCTATAGATGGCCAAACTAATCAAAATTCATTTGTGAAATGGAGATAAAATTAATGATTGAGAAATGCTTTGAAATCCCACTGTTTATGTTGACTCTTTGAAGCTGTGTGTTCTTCAAAGGCTGCGTTTAATCATCTTTCAAACAAGGAGTGTTTTTCGAGATTTATCTTCTGCATCCCTCAGATTCATCTAGTGAATGCAGGACACAAGAGACAAGCTTCTTCCTCATCCTCATCCTCATCCTCTTCCTCTTCACATCATGTATCAGAATCAATGCTTTTTCAAGTTATTTGAAGATACCGTCAAAGAAGGCGTGATCTTATATTTTAGATAGGTCATCTTGTATGTTCATTTAATCAAAGATAACACCCTGCTGAGCTCCTGTATAAACACAGCACAAACATTCTCTTTCATCTCAACATTCAGTCAATATACTGATGTCTTACAATCACAAAAATACTGCTGAAATTTATTGTAGCGCAGCCACAAAGATTCAAGATGCCAGGCTGATGTTCAAATCAAGTGCACAGGTTGTCGTTTTACTACGTTAGTCTTAATTACGTTACGTTAGTGTGTTATTAAGTTAGTCATGTTTTACATTATAGTGTCTGCAAAATGTAATTATTTTGTAAAACTGCTTGTTAGTTTTATTGCTAGTTAATCTGTAGTTAATTGTACTGTAAATTTTAAATTAATGAAACCTTAAATCATTATTATACTTTAAATCTTATTATTATTAGTATTATTAGTATTAGTATTAGTATTATTTTAAATAAAAATGACTTAAGGAATAGTTCATTCAGAAATTATAATTTTCTGAAAATGTACTCATCCACAGACCATCCAAGATGTAGATGAATTTGTTTCTTCATCAGAACAGATTTGGAGAAATTTAGCATTACATCACTTGCTCACCAATGGATCCTCTGCAGTGAATGGGTGCCGTCAGAAAGAGAGCCAAAACAGCTAATAAAGCTATTTGTAAGAAACAAGTCCATCGTTAAGACATTTTTAACTTCAAATGAGTCCTCTATCAATAATATCACTTTCTCCATTGAATTAAGGGAGAAATATGCACAGATCAAGCACTGTTTAGAAGAAAAAGAAAAACAAATATGTTGGCATATTTTTATGTGAAAGGACAACATGGAAATTTCCACCAAAGGATGTTATTATGGATTACATACATACATAATTGTCTATATTATATATTGTGTTTTTTGCTATTTTGTACATTGTCTATTTTGTATATTTGTATATTATTCTTTTTATTCTTTTTATTATCTGTGTCTTGTCTTGTCTTGTCGCTGTCATTCTGTTACACTGTGGAGTTTCTGTCACTAAAACAAATTCCTCTTATGTGTAAACATACCTGGCAATAAAGCTCATTCTGATTCTGATTCTGATTATGGATGCATATTTTGGCCAGAAGCGATGATCCTTAGTGGTGGATTTTTCAATTACAAACACAGTTTTTGACTTCACAAGGTGTAAATTGATGGACTTGAGTCGTGTGGGTTATTTGTGGATTATTGTGATGTTTTTATCAGCTGTTTGGACTCATTCTGACGGCACCCATTCAATTCAGAGGATCCATTGGTGAGCAAGTGATGCAATGGTAGATTTCTCCAAATCTGTTCAGATGAAGAAACGAGCTTACTGTACATCCTGGATAGCCTGAGGGTGAGTACATTTTCAGAAAGTTTTAAATTTTGGGTAAACTATTCCTTTTATATATATATATATATATATATATATATATTAGAATAGGGGATAACAGTATTTTCACCTGTTTTTCTTCTTTCATACCAAAACTTGTGCCAAAATTTTATTGTTTTATGTACTGTGTAAAATTTCATTATCAATGAATTATCAAATCTGGGTATAACATTTTTTAACCATGCATAAATCAGACAAGAAACAAGAGATATACTGGAGGTGGACAATGCTGAAAAACATTTTAAGAAGTACTTTAATTAAATCACAAGGGAGTCAATTTGCAAAATCATGACAACATCTGTCAAAATACATAGAGAGGAACAAGTCAAAGCAAGTTTACAATTACCAGCAGAAATAGATAGACATTTCATAAAATAGCTGCTAAATCGAACAAAAATTCAGCCTCCGAATAAGCACAGAAGTCATTTTTATATATTTATTTACGTTACAGGCACAGCTGAGCCCTGCATAGCTAGATTGGATTGTAAATGCAAGACAAATTCTGGGTTGATTTAATCAGAGACATGCAGCATCTCAATCTAAATGGTTTTGCGAATGCCTTTGTCTCGATCGGAAGCTTCATGTTGTTTTAGTGCCGCTGTAAACATATATGAAGCGAACTCTTGCGGGTGAGTCTGAGTTATATCTTATATCCTGAGCGGATGAATATACCCCCATGATGCATCAGGCACTCGGGGCGAGGACTAAAGGCCCGACATATGGTAGAAACATCTGGAAAAATCAGTCTTCACAGGATTAGGGGAAATCTTCCACAAATTGTGAACAGAGATTTATGAGAAAAGGATGCAGGGTTCAATCTCGATTACGAATTGTGACCGAAATGTTGCGGTTTCTCAGATGTCTGCAGCCCATAGCCGTCGCATGCTCACTCCGCTTGGTTAGAAACTGATTGCCATTCAGCGTGGAGAGATGACATTTTCTTTACCCCTGCAAAATTTGAATTATCAGATCCTGCTTGATAGTGTGGAATGAAATCTCCCTGCATCAGTAGTTTACTCAAAGGTTCATCTCCATCAAGATAATGGTACTTTAAAAACATGGCTTCTTTAGATCTAAACCAGAATGACCTTTGAAAGAGGATGACAGTAAAATGGAGAGCCCTTTGGTCCAAATCACTGAACGTCTGCATATTTAATAGACTGTATCCCATCAGTTTTCCACACGCAGCATCGGAGTCTCATTGTCATGGATATCTGGAAACAGCGGATGACGTTAAGTAGAAATATGGCGGTTTAAGCCACAGAAGACATTTGTGGGTTCCAGGCATGGCCTTGGCATCATGCTTTATGATCTGGTCGATAGAGCTCATCATTGCTTTGGATGCAAAGATCACTGCAGGATGAAATCACACAGTCTGATGGGGGCTGCAAAAGATGACAGCTTCAGATGCAGGACTGGTGAGACGGCCGATCTCATGGGCCGATCACATAGGCACACATGAAAACTGCTAGACAGAGATTAGAAGGATTTTTAACACAGTTGCTAATACAAACACTAATTTATATCAACTTTATTTATTTAAACTTTGTTGGAGAAAAAATACAAAAAAGAACAAAGAGATGATAGATTTATCTTCTTTTCTGAGCAGATGAACTATGATCCCATGAAGCGTTGCATGGTCAAATAAATGTCAAATAAATGTCAAATAAAAAAAAGTGACAGTACAAAATAAAACACTTGATTTATCATTATAGATTATGAATTAAAAAAAAATATATTTTAGTTTATTGCACAATGCTACTTAAATATAAGAATAAAATAAAATATCTATATTAATATTATATCTAATATTATATATATATAAAATGTATTAAATATATTGAGAGTGTATGACCAACTTTGCAGTCAAAGCTCTATGGATTTTTTTTTTTTTTTTTTTTTTCATTTCCATCATCACTGCAGCTTCTTTAAAATGGTGGATTTATTTTGCAAGATTATGGGTAATGTAGCTCTTTACCAGGAATTCAGCTACTGATTACATTATTTTATTTTGTGGCTTTTACAGAAGAAAATCTGATAGGGGAAGTGGTGTGTGGCCAAGTATGGTGACCCATACTTGGAATTTGTATCTAGGCTGTACATCCAAGTACTTTTGGTAGTGAACATACCCAGGTGATGGGCAACTAGTGCTGCAGCGCCCGGGGAGCAGTTGGGGGTTCGGTGCCTTGCTCAAGGGTCTCACCTCAGTCGTGGTATTGAAGGTGGAGAGAGTGCTGGTTATTCACTCCCCCCCACCTACAGTCCCTGCCGGACCTGAGACTCAAACTCACGAACTTCGGGTTACAAGTCCGACTCTCTATCCATTAGGCCACAACTGCCCCTGATGTCTCTAAAACTCTGTTTACTCCTCATAATTTGACACACCAACTTAAAATGTGGAGCTTATGACAAAAGTTTAGTATATATACAGACGTGGTCAGATTTGTTGGTACCCTTGGTAAATATGACCAAAGAAGGCTGTGGAAATTAATCTGAATTGTTAATCCTTTTGATCTTTTATTTAAAAAGTTGGAGAATAAGAATTTTCATTGGAGAATAAGAATTTAAAATGGGGGGAAATATCATTACGAAATAAATGTTTTTTCTATAATACACATTGGACACAATTACCGGTACCCCTTTTTCAATACTTTTTCAAACCTCCATTTGCCAAAATAGTATAGGAGTTTTCTCCTATAATGCCTGATGAGGTTAGAGAACACCTGACAAGAGATCAGAGACCATTCCTTCATCCAGAATCTCTCCAGATCCTTCAGATTCCCAGCTCCATGTTGATGCTTCTCCTCTTCAGTTCACCTCACTCATTTTCTATAGGGTTCAGGCCAGAGGATTGGAATGGCCATAGCAGAAGCTTGGTTTTGTGCTCAGTGACCCATTTTTGTGTTGTTTTTAAGGTTTGTTTTTGGATTATTGTCCGGTTGGAAGATCAAAACGTGGTCCATTATAAGAGTCAGTCACTTTTTGATTTTTTATGTGTTGGTATTTGATGGAATCAGTGATGCCATGTGTCTAAACAAGATGTCCAGGACCTTCAGCAGAAATATAGGCCCACAACATTAAAAATACAGCAGTATATTTCATTCTACACAAGGGGTACTTTTTATCCCTGTGTTCACCAAATGACTTGAGTGTTTTGCTGCTAAAAAGCTAAATTTTTAATTACATCTGACCATAGAAGCCAGTCCCATTTGAAGTTTCGGTTGTATCTGACAACTGACTATGCTGGAGATTATTTTTTGGTAAAAGCATTTTCTTTTCTTGGTTTTTTTCTTGAAGCCCTCCCAAACACCTTGTGGTGATGTAGGTGCCGTTTTTATACATTTTTTTTAGGTTTTCTAACCCCGAAACTCAACCTTTTTCTGCAATTCTCTAGCTGTGATCCTTAGAGAGTCTTTAGCCACTCAAACTCTCCTTCTCACCGTGCATTAGGACGATATAGACACACGTCCTCTTCCAGGCAGATTCATAACATTTTCTGTTGATTGGAAATTCTTAATTATTGCCCTGATGGTGGAAATGGGAATTTTCACTGTTCTTGCTCTTTTCTTAAAGCCACTTCACTAATTTGTGAAGCTCAATTATCTTTTGCTGCACATCAGAAATATATTCTTTGGTTTTTCTTATTGTGATGGGTGATTAATTTGGAGTTTGGCCTTCATTTTGTTTTCCCTCCTGTTTATATTTCTGTCAAACAGGAAGCCATGGCTGGATAATTTCATGTTCATAATCACGCTGGTGTGCTCAAAATTGTGAATATGAATGGGAATATGTTTCAGAGATATTTTACTCATAAGAATTTCTAGGGTTACCAGTAATTGTGTCCAACATGTATTTGAGAAAAAATATTTATCTCGTAATGATATTTCCCCCCATTTTAAATTCTTATTATAAAATGAAAGCTTAGATTTTTGTGATTTTTTTAAAATAAAAGATCAAAAGGATTAACAATGCCCATTTATTTTCACGGCCTTCTTTGACCATATTTACCAAGGGTACCAACAATTTTGACCACGTGTGTGTGTGTGTGTGTGTGTATATATATATATATATATATATATAGACTGTACTTGAAATAAAATAAACATTAACTGAAATAAGATCATTTGCCAAGGTAGCATTTCTCATTAATTTGCTTGTTTAAGTTGAAGTACTAAAATAACTATTCATTAAATATTTATTAAAACTAAGACTAAAAACTAGAACTTAATAAACACTAAATAGAAATATTAAACACACACACACACATGCACACGCACACACACGCACACACACACACATACAACAAAATGACTAAAACTTGAATAAAAAACAAAAATATAAAAATAAAATCTGTTTCAAAATATTAACAAAAATTAAAAGAATATCTAAACAATACTAAAATAACACTTATGCAGAGATGCGTTCTGTGTGAACGGCCCCTTACACAGCAAACACTCACTATTCTTCATCAGTCTTGTGTGACGAGGGCCAACAGCTAAAGCTGAAGAAAAAAGAAAAATCGAGGAGAGTGAGATCAAAAACCATTATAGACTCAATTGTTTCCACTGTAATAAAATCCATTCCTCTTTCTTTCTAGTGAATGAAAATCTATTATGACCATCTTCTTCCCCCCAAACACCTCCGCCGGCCACAAAGCCCCTTCCCCTCCCTCCTCCAACCTCTTAACACGAAAAACACATCAAACAGGCCCCGCTATTGGTTTTCAAAACCCAAGCAAAAGCACACTTTAATTTATTTTCTCGCTCTCTCTGATTTCTTTTAGATTGGACGTCAGTCTGCATGATTACCCTCAATCAAGACTGGGCTGAACCGATGCTACGGCTCTGCGTTTCCTTAACAGTACAGTAAACACAGAGGTGACTCCTCACAATGAAGGGCCAGTCACATCATATATCACCTGCTGCTTAGCTTGGCACTCAAATAAATAAATAAATAAAATGTAATTTTGACACTTCATCTCACAATTCTAACTTTTTTTCCTCCAAATTCTAAGAATTTCAGGATATAAACTCAGAATTGCAAGCTATAAACTCACAATTCTTAAGGGGGAAAAAAAGTCAGAATCATGAGATATTCGTGAGATCGTGAGCATTCTGATTTTTATTTATTTATTTTTTTTTTTTTTTTTTGCAGTTCCAAGGTTACATCTCATAATTCTGCCTTTCTGTTCTCTGAATTCTTAGTTTACATTTTCAGTTTTTTGCTTTGCTTTGCTTTGCTTTTGTTTCCACCATGGAATAAAAGTAGAAAAGGTAACTGCAAATTTTCAGTTTCTCAAATCTTAATTTTTTCTGTCACAATTGAGTTTTTTGTTTTTTGTTTTTCTCAGAATTGCGAGTAAAAAATTAAGAGTTGTGAGAAAAAAGTCAGGATTGTGAGATTAAAAAAGCTGTTTTTTGTGTTTTTGTGTTTTTAAAGGGATAGTTCACCCAAAATTCTGTCATTAATTACTCACCCTCATGTTGTTCCAAACCTGCAAGACCTCCATTCATCTTTGGGATGCAAATTAAGATATTTTTGATCAAATCTGAGAGCTCTCTGACCCTCCCACAGACAGCAAGGTCACTACCATGATCAAGGTCCAGAAACGTAGTAAAGAAATCGTTAAAATAGTCCATGTGACATCAGGGGTTCAACCGTAATTATAAGAAGCTACGAGAAAACCCCGTGGCAGAAACAAGCATCCAGCCTAGCTTTAATAAAGGGCCTAGCTTTATTAAACCTAGCTCAAGAGCATTCCATATTGACTATGTGCTGCATATTCAATAGCCACAGTCTAGAAAGGTTTAATCCCAAGTTATGGAGAATCAGGAACCTTTATTGGAGTTTACTATCAGTGCCCTGCAGGTTTCTCCAAGGGTATAATCTTTGCAATTAGTGATGTGCTTTAAAGTTGCAAATAAACTTATTATTACGTGTGTTACAGTAAATGGCAACTTCCTAACAATGCCTCAGGAAGTAAACTTGCCCTCTTTCATACCCTGCTTTTGAATTATACATGGACCTTGACTATGTTGTTGAATTTATGATTTGTTCAAGCCATTTCTTATCTGCTGGGGCATTGCTTGTGAATACAATACATCACCGACTGAGGAGAGAGGTAAGAAACACAATATGTACAGTGTCTTTGAAGCAGATTTGCTCTTTCAAAAAATGTAATACTGATTTCAGATTAAGTGCCGAGGACAGCTGTGGCTGTTGGTTGTGGCATCATGTGACCATAATAATAATGCATTATACTATAACATTAGATAAGAAGTAAATGCACAGGTACAAAAATGTAAAAAGTACTCTTTACGCAGTGAGTCATATGCAGTCTTTTTTTTTCTCAATCAATTTATGTGCTTCGATGAACTTGTGACACGTATTATATTTGATTATTTGATAACATAATCTTTAAATTAGGTGCTGTCCAAGGTGATTTCAGGATTTCAGTCTTAAGGAGGCTCAGCCTCTTATCAGTGCATGAGCTGATGTAGCTCAGAGGAGTATTCTTGCCTTAAGTGCAAGAAGTCACGAGTTTGAATCTCGCTCGACTTGGCAACGTCCTAAAATAAACATTAAAACAGCATCTGTCTGGCAGTAGATGTATAAGGTGACGTATTTGTTGCATTTTAATTTCTGATTTCGCTGGAATGGAGAATGTTTAGATGAGAGAGACAAAGAGAGCTGGAGCAAACTTTTATGCACATTTCACTCCACGTCAAAGGATAATGCTTAATGTAATGAATTTAAATGTTTTTAATGACTGGTAAATGAAGGAAAACTTCATAGCTTACTGCAGCTGCTGTTTTCAGCAAAGCGAAGCGATAATCACATAATCACATATTTTAAAGAGTGCTGAAAGCTGAGTTCACAGAATTTTTTGGAGGGCTGAGATGAAGCCTCTATTAATAGCATCCAGCAATGCTCATGTTGCTGTCATTACTTTGAGTGATTACTATTACATTATCTATTATATACACTACTGTTCAAAAGATTGGGATTTGTTTTTTTTATGTTTTTGAAAAGTCTTTTATGCTCACCAGGTCTGCATTTATTTTGATAAAAATACAGTAAAAGCAGTAATATTGTGAAATAATATAGCATTATAATATTAAACTGTTTTCCATTTGAATATATTTTAAAATCTCATTTATTCCTGTGATGGAAATTTTCAGTAGTCATTACTTCAGTGTCATGTGATCCTTCAGAAACATTCTAATATGATAATTTACTGCTAAAGAAGCATTTGTTATTATTGTTAATATTTCTGAATATTGTCAACGTGCTGCTTAATATTTATTTTGTGAAATACAGTGAAACATATTTTTTCAGGATTCTTTGATGAATAAAAAGTTGAAAAAAAAAAACATTTATTTATCCATTTCATGCATTTTTGCTTAAGAAAAGAAAAGAAAAAAGAAAGAAAAAAATCTGACCCCAAGCTTTTGAACACACGCATTACAAATATAACAAAAAGAAGAAAACGAACAGATAGAATAGGCTCCTGGCTCCTTAATCAAGGAATCAGACAGTGTAAATTTAATCAACATGTAAACGATTCATTTTGCCTTCTAAATTATTTCTCCACGGAAACAAAACAACATATTTCAAACTTGAGGGATCTGTTATCAACGATAGATGAGTGTTAACCTCTATCTCTTGGAAATTCAAACAATAAATAACTTTTATATCATAATATAACCGAGTGGGTGTGTGTTCCAGCAGTCAGCCGCTGTTTTGATATCTTTAATATTGGCTTAAAGATATAATATTTTAAAAATGAGAGGCTGCTTGACCGGGGCATTTGAAAAATCAGCTCAAACTCTCACATTTCACTGTGAAGAGCAATGGCTGTTGTGATTAAGTGTGTGTTTATGCATGAAGAGAATCTTCTAACAGGATTACTGGAGATGGTGAGTCATTGTGTTGTAGGTCTATGACTGTATATTTATAGCAAAAGGCATTATAAAGAAGCCTGCCACGACCTAAAGGCTAAAAGATATGTCTTCAAAAGCCACGACTGTGAGCACGGCTGAAATCGTCTTGGCAGGCCTTTCCTTTCACCACTGGCTCTGGCACACAAGCTCTAAACAAAACCGCTGGCCCTCATAAGCGGCTGTTTATAACAGTGATATAAGACATTGCCCTGCCCACCAATGATGCCATGCATACATCTGTAGCAGATAATTTTATTTTCTTCGATTAGCTTTCTTTATGCATTTCTGTGCTGATATACACCTCCATTCAAGTGTCTGTGGTCAGGAAGTTTTTAGGGATGCATTAAATTGGTCAAGTGACAGTAAAGATCAGTAAGACAGTAATTAGAAAATTTAAAAGAACAGTTCTTTTAAATTTTCTAATTATCAAAAAATCCTGAAAAAATGGATTACAGCAAAAAATATTAGACAGCACAACTGTTTTTATCATTAATAAAAATTAAAAAATGTTTCTTGAGCAGTAAATCAGCATATTATAATGATTTCTGAAGGATCATGTGCCACTGAAGACTGGAGTAATAATGCTGAAAATTTTGTTGTGCATTACAGGAATAAATGAAATTTTAAAATATATAAAATATATAAATATATATATACATTTTAAATATATGTTAACCAAACCATTTCTGTCCCAGCCAACAGGGGACATTCTCAGAATGTTCCAGCAAGGTTCTCTCAATGTTATGAATAAACACTGGAATATTATCTTTTCTTAATGTTCTCAAAATTAAAACAAAAAGATTATTTTTAAATCATTCATAAAACGCTTTTTTTTCTATGAAAATGTTACTATTTTCAGAATGTTTAGAGAACGTTTGTAAAAGTAATGTTCCAATAACAATTGCAAAGTGATAAAAAGGAATGTTCCTTTACAGGAATAGTTGACCCAAAAATGAAAATTTTGTCATCATTTACTCATCCTCATGTTGTTCCAAACCTTTGTACATTTCTTTCTTATGCTGAACGCAAAAGAAGATATTTTGAAGGATTCTGAAAAACAGTTTTTGGTCCCCATTGATTTCCATAGTAAAGAAAGAAATACTACGGAAGTCAATGTGGACAATCAACTGTTTGATTACCAGCATTCTTCAAAATATCTTCTTTTATGTTCAACAAAAGAAAGAAACTCATACAGGTTTGGAATGACATGAGGGTGAGTAAATGATAACAAAACTTTCATTTTTGGGTCAACTATTCCTTCAACGTACACATATCCAAGAAAAAAAAGAAAAAAAAAACTTTCAGACATAACTTTTTCACATTTTAATGTGAACAGCAGCAAATCATTATTGGAACATATTTTTGTTAGCAGAATCGATTACTATTTTAAAACCTTTCCTTCAACATCCCTTAACTCTATATATTAGCAAAAGTAAAAGTGACGTATTATTATTCAAAATCAGCAGTAGTAGACGGAATAAACACAATTACTCCAAAGCAAAGGCAGAAGCCTTTTGTTAGACCTGTGAGTTACACTTTCAGTACTTTTCTGATGACATGCAGCTGTACTGTGTTACAGTGATGTGTCAAATTAGTGAAATGTGCTGTCGATGCATCACGTTAACCCCAAGAATAAACGTTCACGAGTCAGCAGTTCCCCTCCATCTCCCAACTGCGTGACGGTTCTGCATTGTTTCCGCCATCATGTGTCTCCAACACCTGGACTTGTGGGAAATGTGCCACACAACCGACAGTGTCATGACTCTCCTGTCAACAAAATCAAATATGTGGCATCGATAAAATCCACTATGTTAGTAGACAGAATCTCACAGGAAAACCTTTCCAAGAAGCTGAATTCACGCCAGTGTGTTTTGTACAGACAGTCAATCCTCCTAAAAGAGAGAAGCTCTCATCCATCAGGGTGAAGCACATTAGGATCTCATTGCTATAGTTTGGGGTATTAAGAAATGAACCATTAGGCAGAAGGAAATGGCATGTGACGCCACTCCAGGTGGTTTGAATCTGACTGGATGATTCACACAGTCATTGAGAGCGCACAGGAAAACAGTCATATTTCAGCATGGGAATGCTCACACACTGCTGTGAGGGAAACAGACTGTGGTTACTGAGGGGGATGCTGATGGGATGAAGCTCATCCAAGCTCTAATAAAACACTCTTAAAGGAGATAAAAATGATAATTGTGTCATTATTTACTCACCCTCGTGCCGTTACAAAACGGTAGGATTCTCTTCCTTCTATAGAGTCAAAAATGGCATATTCTGAAGAATCTCCATGCAGGTCTTTTCCACACAACAGGATTCATTGTTACCATGACTGAAAATAAAAACACCACAAAGGATCATAAAAGTAGTCCATACGTTTTGTGAATTATATTACAAGTCTTCTGACATCTTTGTGATCAACATTTCGGTGATTATTCACTGATAATATTCCCAACTGGTGAGCTGTTAACTTGAGAACTGCTGCAATCAAGTAATCTGTAAGTAATCACATTGATGGCTCTATTGGACTGAAAAGCATTCATGTAAACACCTCAACTGATCTGAATGAGCTCAATACATATTGGATTGGAAATGGTGGTGTTGATCTGAAATAATCTGATCAATAGGGGAAAAAAAGCATGTAAGCAACTTATTCTGTCTCTCAATCAGATACAAAAATAACTTGTGCACATGTGCAATGATTACGTTTCATGCCTTTTATATTTATTTATGACTTGAGTCTTACCAGCTGGTCAGTGGATGAGAAAATCTTTGCATAAAAATGTTCTTCTGACATATATTTCAGCCTTCTTTTAAGATATGTCTTCAAAAATGAAAATTATACTCGCATGGAAAAGAATATGTGAACATAATTGCAAAATTTTTGGTTCTTATAGACCATTTTGAGGGATGTAAGCAATAACAATCAAACACAACAGTCCAAATGCATTCTTAGTTTTACATTTGTAATTTCCATAACTTCTGAGAGTACAAAAAGGTCCACATTTTGATAAAACATGCTGTGACATCCATGTTAACGTTAGTTATGACAGAATTGCCTCCTGTTAACTTTTTTGAAATAGTTTGATGACAAGGAAATGTTTATGGGTCAATGGCATCACAGCATTTAAATGGTCAATAAAGCAGAACTTTCAGAATCTGAAGTCGGACTGGATACATTCAGATTGTCAAAAAATTAGGGCTACAGTGTGGAATACAGTGAATAAGTTGCACGGACTACTTTTATCGTGCTTTTTTGAAGCTTGACAGTTGGTATTGTATTGAAAAGAGCCACATGAAGTTTCAAAAATGTTTATTTTGTGTTCCATGGAAAAAGTAGCAGTGGGAATGACATAAGAGTGAATAAATGATGACAGAATTGTAATGTTTGGGTGCGCTATTCCCCTAAACCTTCACATACACACTAGGTGGTGGTTCAGGTGCCATTTTTGACAACCAGCGCAAATCCCATGTTGGTCTGATGCCTAAACCCATGATATGCTCTCAAAGAAGCAGCGAGTGGGCTTATTTATTATGATTCTTAATGTATTCAGTGAAAAGTTGCCAGTAACTTCACTCTTAACTTGAATGGGCTTTCAGAGTTTAAATGTTCAAATGTTTAAAAACTGTTTACACTGTCTGAGGATCAGTTAAGTTGAAAAACTAAATAGATTTAATTAAAATCATCAACTTTCTCTCTGTCTTTGAAAACCAGTCTATCTCAGTTGTCACATGACAATTAAAAATTAACAGACTATCATTTCAAAGGTGGCGTGCGTATGTGAATGTCTTTAATTCCACTTTTATGAGCACTCCAAACACTTTCATTAATAATGAAGCCCTTCATGAGATTCATGATATCCAAATCTATTTTTCATAAAGTGAATCACCCACGTTTCTGTGTGTCCTATAAATAAAAAAAAAAAATGTTAAATGAAATAAAAGTTTTTAATGAGACTCTAAGCTCCTCAAACAAATCCTAGAACCTCAAAGACAGCATTAGTTTTCTTTTTAAGCCAATTCTGTAAAAGTAATGAGAAGTATTTATAATGAGTCCTCAAATGGCTCAAGATCCTTTATATCAAGTGGCCTGAAGTTTAAACGCTTGTTTAAAAACCACATTAATCTTTTCAGTGTCAGAGCACAATGTCAGTGAGTTGTCAACACTGTGAGACGGAAATAATCAAAACAGCCTCTGCATACAGTCTTTTTTAAATTGCTGTCTGTGGCGGAGCTTTCACTGTTTGCACCAAAATGAGAATCTCTAAAAAAAGCTGTCAGACAAAAATGTATATCCTGTTGTAAAATGAGTGATGTGGATGGTGATTAAAAAGATCTGTCTGAGTGTTTCTGAACACCTTGACTAAGTATTCAAGTACACGCTCTAGGAAAAATAGTTCATTTGTCTCCAAATGCTGGTGTCTGTTAAAGTGGGCAGAACTTTAAAAAGCCATTTTAATCATTCTGGATATGATTTAAATCCCAAACAACCATGGGTGATGACCTTTGACCCTTTTGACTACCTCTTTATGTTTTTTTTTTGTTTTTTAAAATTTATTTATGATGTGAGAACTTCTCTTTCATGAGCCATTTTTGCAAAAGCTTAACAAAACGATGGTTTTAGTGGATGTATGAAGTCATTTTTCCTCAAATTCACACAGGTGCACTGTCAGATGACCACAGATGTAGATCATCACAAAAATGACAAGTTGCTGAAAATTTACTCACCCCTTAGGCCATCTCAGATGTAGATGAGTTTGTTTCTTCATCGGAACAGATTTGGAGAAATGTAGCATTCCATCACTTGCTCACGAATGGATCCTCTGCAGTGAATGGGTGCCGTCAGAACGAGAGCCAAAACAGCTTGCAAAAATATTACAATAATCCACAAGTAATTAACAAGACTCCAGTCCATCAATGCATGTTTGCAATATCGTGATGTTGAAATTGAAATTTCTCCAAATCTGTTCTGCTGAAGAAACAAACTAAGCAATGATGGCCTGAGGCTGATTAAATTTTCAAATTTTTCATTTTCATTTCTTTTTTGGGTGAACTTTTCACATAAATATGAACCCGAGCCACATTTGACAACCATAAAGTACCAAAACCCATTTTTTCTTCATTTTTGACACTGTATCATTTCCATTTTTGTGTTGTTTATATACCATTATTGTATTTTTTAATATTTTGTATTTACTTTTATTTTTATATTTTCAGATTTCGGTTTAATTTTAGTCAGAGTTTTAGCTTATTTACTTATTTATTTTTAATTGATATGATTTAGTTGTAGTAATTTAGTACTTTTTGCCATGGTTTTAAGTTTAAGTTTTTCATGTTTAAGTTAAGTTTTTTTATTTAATATTTCTATTTTATTTTATTTTAGCTTTATTTTAGGTTTAATTAACAGCACTGGTATCAGTAATATTTTGTTATCTAATGCAATCTTTTTCATACATTATAAAGTGTGACGTGTACTTTTGAGGGTCACTGTACTGTACACCCACCACACACCCTAGATTGTTTAGTACAAATATGCAAAAGAAATATGTCTTTCTCTTCCTTGAAAGCAGTGCATGAAATAAATGTCTGTCTTCGCGATATATCTTGGTCTTCCAATAAATTTGATGCTGAAAGCGTTATAAATTTTCCATGTGAACTGCGGCTCCTTGCTTTTCTCTGTCAATAACTATTTTGTATGACCAGTAAATAATGATTTTACATCATATCATGATGAATGAGAGATTTTCAAGTGTTTACACTGCAGGCGATCTCTTTGGATGCAGTACAAGTACAGTGCAATAGATTTTTGCACAGATGTCAATAAGATTTAGTGCCATTCAGTTTGTACGCTCATATAATCAGATGATGTTGTTAACTATCTGTCTGTGCCAAGCACAGGGTGTTGAAATTACTAAATAGGTCAGATGATGCATCAAAATTCGTAAATGTGTGTCCATAGAGCTACTTTTCCCAGAGAAAGATACTGCTTCATTATCACACTCTAAATCTATGAGAAGGTTGCAGTCTGTCTTTGAAGGTTTAATGTCTGCAAGAGTGCTGACCCCAGGCCTAGTATAGCTCACATTTATTTAAACTATCACACAGACTCTGGTCTTATATCCTCATCTTCCTCTGGCTGTCACTCTCCTCTCAGAGCCTTGAACATCCATAAAGTTAGGCCGGAGCCAATCCTTCAGGTTCATTCTGTTATGTCTAGGAAGAAGTATGCTGTGTTAAATAGTCTACTGGTTAAAAAGCTAGGCTGGTAACCAAAAGGTTGCAGAACTGAAGACAGAAAGGGTTCAAGGGGATTGTCCCCATCTCAACTGTACTACAAAAGGCTTTGGATCAAATGTAAACTAAATGACAGAGTAGTTGTGTTCAAGTTTAAGCTGACGTTTTATAGAGGTTAGCAAACACTGCTGTGTGTCTTTCTTAATGCTTGTTAGAGGATCCCATAATTTGGAGGATCCCCCTTGGTTAACTGCAGATGTCTAATGATTTGGTTGCCACTGTTAATGTGAAACTTTGAAGAATTACCACAACATTAATTAAAATTAATCTGTTTGTTACTTATTATATCTAAATTTCACCATTTTGTGTCATAGTTACATGTATGTTAGATTACATGTATGTTAAATTTAATAAAATGGAACATAAAAATGATACAGTAATAGAAATTGTTATTTGGTTAACTGTTTTTATTATGTTACTTTTGGTTACAGTACAGTATATGATGTAAAATCATTAGAATTAAAATGAATGGAACAAAATGTAATTTTACAGGAAATTGTTAAAATGTGTGTGTGTCAGACATTAGAGATGATATATTACATAGTGATAAAAATATCTAAATTGAAGTTTAAAAAACAGCACAAAAATGTGATGCATCACGTTTGAATATCTTTTTTTTTTTTTTTTTTTTTTTTTTAATTATAAACTAACACAAAGTGAAATGATCCATGCATCTCAGTTAAATCTGATTCATAATGTGTAGTTATGATCTAGTTACTTTTAGAAGAGGTTATGATTATGACACTTTTTGTTATGACTGGCAAACATAACCGTTTCCATGCCTAAACAGATTGGGCATTACTGAATGCTATGGACTATAAAGCCCAATTTGTTTACTTAGCTTTATGGCTAATGTGGCTCACATGTATCATTGGCTTAACAAACCATTGCTAATGTCTTTAAGGTGAGCGCCAGTGAAAATACTTCCTCAAACTCATATATTAAAATCCTACTCATCTTTCCACTCCCACATGTAGTTATTTTGTAATTTTTCACAATTCACAGTCACACACACACACACAGTTTCAGAAAGGCCCCAGGGCCTTGGCGGCAGGCAGATGTATCAGGACCAGGCACTTTTATATCCTGCCTGTACGTCAGTGTGTGCAGGGGTGCATCCATGTGTTACAGATGGGGTGTCCAGTGGATAAAGTGTGGTGGTGACAGCCCAACAATAAACAAGACCCCTTCTGCACCCACACACACTCCTCCATTTTCACTCTCGCCCTAAGAGAGAAATAACCAGAGACAGGAGGGAACGGCACAGATCATATCATGAATACATTTAAAATCTATTCCTCTGCCTGTCGTTTTTTTATTTGCACGGTGGAAAAGATATTGGATCCTGTCGCAATACTTCAGTGATTTTGTATGCATGTGTTTCAGTCACTAGCAAAGGAATTATGTACTCATAAGGTTTGGAGGTAAATACAGATTGTTATAAACTCCCCTGGTTCTGTCTGCCATTTTATACTTTTCCTTCTACATTAATCATGTCCTGGAAATTCATTTTTTCCTCCTCTAAACTTTTAGCCACAAGGGTTAGCATATTATCCAAGTAGAACATGTTCCTGGATCAGTGTCCTTGTTAGCCTTGGAACAACAATCTTCTCAACCAACAAAATTATAGAGACGGGAAATGGTAGGGTTAGACTAGATATTCACATTAACCAAACATTTCCCTCTGATTTATAGATTTGGTTAGCGTTGGGAATAGCGTTAAATGTCAGATCATGTGTACTTATAGTCACTTTTGGCACAAAATGTAAAATATTATTATTAACAAAATGCATTTTCAAACAGATTTCTCAACAGTTAATCCCACTCATACTTATGATAATTTAATTTAGTAAACAACTTATCTTAATAATGAAAATATTAATTGAATAATAATTGAATAATAATAATAATAATTATTATTATTATTATTATTATTATTGTTGTTGTTGTTGTTGTTGTTGTTGTTATTTGGGGTCATAAGATTTTCGTAATGTTTTTGAAAGAAATAAAAATACAACAAAAACAGTAATATTGTGAAATATTGTTACAAATTAAAAAAACTGTTCTCCTTAAAATGTAATTTATTCATTTTAACATATTTTACATAAAAGTTGGTTCTACCACACACATACATTTACTTGCATAGACACTAAACTGTAGAATACTGAATTATTGACAGAATCTAAATCTAAATCTATGAATATTTAATTATGGAATTAATCGAATGAATCTATTGTTTATCAAATGTAACTATTTAAATGTAAAGTAGGCCTATATGAACCATTTATGATGGTTTTGTAAATATTTCACACTTCTGTAGCTGTAAATGCATAATAATGATAAAGTTGTGGATACTGTCAGTATGTCAATCTATATTTCAGCATCTAACTAAACGTACAAAAAATATGTCTTTGTATGTTATGTACAAATACATATGCATAAATAATGAGGCCAAACTGAAAGAACAGTATTTATTTCAAATAGAAATCTTCTAAATGTCTTTACTGTTTGATCTAGTGAATATATTCTTTACATCCTTCCTGAATAAAAATATTCATTTATTTCAACAACAACAACAAAAAAGTAGAAGTTCTGACCTCAAATTTTTGAATGTGTATAGCTGCCTTCATATTTTAGTAAGGCAGTTCTTTGTTAGCAGACTATCATGTTTCAAGGTCTGGCATCAAAAAGGGGAAGAAAAAAAACCCTGTTCAAAAGAACATCCATCCTCCATTAAAGTACTTTATGTCCTTCATACAGAGCAGTCTGTTTTGTCGATCATGGTAAAACGATGTACATGCCAACCCCCACCAAGACTGAAACTTCCCCCCTCTGTCTCTCTGAGTTAGGACTGGCATTCAAGGTGTTTGTATGACTTAATGGCTGTTGCTGTCTGAGTCAGGCCTCCAGGGGCATTGAAGTGTGCTGTTAACCTGAGGCCTGTTGGGGCCAGAACATGTGAACACACTTACAATCAACTGTAACTTCACCAAAGGGTCACTGGCTCATGAATCGTTAACAGGACAGTGTTATTCAGGCGTGACCATGTGTGAAAGTGAAAAGGTATCTACTGCAGGGTTCAATTTCCATGGGCAATTACAAGGTTTGCTGTCAAGAAGTAATAGGCTCCATTCATCTTACCAGTGTTTGGTTGTCAGTCACATTTGACTGGTATGGAACATAGAAGTGGCTGTCATTATTAACACTTTTACATCTTACTTAAGCTCTGATCCAAAACGTAGTGAGCTGCCTGGCAAAAACTGAGCTTTTTACTTCACAAGATGTTAATGATGTTTTTATCAGCTGTTTTGACTCCCATTCTGATGGCACCCATTCACTTGGTGAGCAAATGATTTATCCAAGTTTGCACTGGATATACAATATGCTTTACAAAGAAAGCTATCCTAGAATACATTATGTTGAGCTCACTGCAAAAATAAGATGGCGGGGAAGGCGAGACATTTTACAGTATTTAATTTAATATAAAACAAGGCTCATTGGAAAAACATGCCAATGGCGACATTTCTGCAAAATGATATTACATTGCTTCTGGCATGTTTCACAACACTTTCAAAGTTAAATGGGTCACACTTTATATTAGGTGGCCTTAACTACTATGTACTTGCATCAAAAAATAAGTACAATGTACTTATTATGGTCATATTGTATTGCAAAACACTTTTGCTGCTATTGAGGTGGGATATGGGTAAGGTTAGGGACCGGTTTGGTGGTATGGGTAGGTTTAAGGGTGGGTTAAGTTATAAAGGATGGGTCAACAGTGTAATTATAAATGTAATTACAGAAATGAATTGCAGATGTAATTACATGCAGGTATTTTTACAAATATAAGTACAATGTAAAAACATGTATGTACACAATAAGTGCATTGTACCAAATGATTAATTTAAATGTAAGTACACAGTAGTTAAGGCCACCTAATATAAAGTGGGACCGTTAAATGTCCAGTGACTACCTCTAAAAGCACATTCAGTTTTACTGGATGAATATGAATCTGGCAACGCTTTATTACTTCTGTTGTTCTACAGCAGTATGGAAATGAAATATCAGGTGAACGGTGCACAAACATAACCAATAGTGTTAACAAAAGCAACTGCATGATAAAAACACATTTGCTGAAGCAACTATGCTATTTTTGCTTGATCTTTCTGTGATTCTTTGAGCTCTTCTGTTGTGACTTGTGTTTCACTTAAGCACTCCATAGCAAGTGCTTGTACCAGGTGTGTTACTGAGCAAGTTTACTATGTCAGGAAAGCCACATATATGAAGGTGATTATGTGACAAATCATGCATTATGGTAAATGTTTCGAGGTCATCGCATTGTATCATGCAGGACACTGTGCAAAAAGAAGGATATGAATATTATATCAGCAACATAGTAATGATGGATTGCCAATTAAGTATCCTCTCTTTGGAGAACATATGTGGTATTAGAACAACCTTTTCACTATCCAATCCAGACAAAAAACAAAACAAAAAAACAAGTGATACCTAGAAAACAACATAAAACCATCCATATTAAATAGCGATTTAGCGCTTCCGTCTGTCTTTCCTCACAACTGCTCTTCTGTTTAGTACTCCACCAGTCCCCTAGAGAGCATTTTACCTCACATCTCAGCACCTTCTGTCAACCAGGTGCTACAGTCGGCTGGTTATTGACAGAGAAAAAGGGCACAAGCACTCATAAACCTTTTAATACCCATCTGCAAAGGTCAGTTGTCTGACACTATCGAACTGACCCAAGGAGAGGAAAACATGAAATAAGAGGTGGAAAAAGGAATTCTCTTCCATCTTTGAAGTCGGGATTGCGCGAAGCTTAAAGATTCATCATTTTAAACTAAACTTGGAGCATGAAACCATTTTAAAATGCCAGGTCACAGATCTTTATTTTTAAAGTTTGTTGTTTGATGTTGTTAATTTTACAAAAAAGTATACATAGAACTGTGATTAAATGTATATATTCATTTGTTTGAGATTCATGTTCCTGGATTGATTGATTGATTGATTGATTGATTGATTGATTGATTGATTTGTCATATTACAGCACCTATTAAACATGTCAAATAAGCTGCGCTATCAACAAAAATGATCTGTTTAGACTAATAATCAGCAAAATAGAATTAGTGTATTTGTTATGTTGTTTTAAGAAAAGCAAAAAAAATCTTTTTGGTCAGCTAATGATCATTTAAAAAATCAACCAAAGAACAAAAAAGAGACATTCTTTGTAATATAATATAATATAATATAATATAATATAATATAATATAATATAATATAATATAATTGTAGGACATCAGCTCTTTTCATTACACTATTGCATACTGATAACACCTTTCAAGCAAACTCAGGAAAAAAATATTGTGCTACAAAAAAATAAAATATAAAATAAAAAATCATTCTTCTGATAATGTCATTGAATGTAATGTAATACAGCCCCCCTCCCTCACCCGACTCCTCTAGCTGTACCTCCAGTGACGGCTGACAGCCTGTTAATGCTTCACACCTCGCGACGTAAATGCCAAAAGAGAGAGAGGCAAACAGCAGCATGAGGAATCAACAGCGAGCGTGCCTTTGTGAAGGGTTCCCCTATATTAGAAAAGTTGTGTTCTAGTCCTGTCACATCCTTCATCACTAATAGGAGGGTCTGAACAAATGCCTGTTTTAGCCGTTTTTCAGGTTGTGTAGTCAAAATATTGAGACAAATACACAGATCTACAACAACCATGATGTTATCTCATCGTGTGTGTTTTTACTAACTGAAGGTGCAAACCTGTGGTTTAGCAAATGTGATCTCATTATGAGTTGTAGCTTTAGTATGTAAATATTCATGTTTTCACAAACACTGAAATGAAAGTTGTTAACATACTGACACATATTTAATTGTATTTAATAAATGAGACTTATTAAAAATGTCGACGACATTCAAATTTAACACTCTGAAACACATTCTGCATTTATTGAAACATTACAAAACGCTGCCTAATACTTGAAAGGATACAGTAAAAGAGTCAATCTGAGTAATACAATTTAAAATAACTGTTTTCTATTTTAATATATTTTAAATTGTAATTAATTCCTGTGATGCAAATTTGAATTTTCAGCATCGTTACTTTTCAGTGTCCCATGATCCTTCAGAAATCATTCTGATATGCTGATTTACTGCTCAAGAAACATTTCCTATTATTATAAATGTTTAAAACAGTTGCGTTGCTTCATATTTTTGTGAAAACGCTGATACATTTTTTTTTTCAGGAGTCTTTGATGAATAGGAAGTTCAAAAATACAGCATTTATTTGAAATAGAAATCTTCTGTAATATTATAAATGTCTGTTTTTTGATCAGTGTCCTTGCTGAACAAAAGTATTAATTAAAAAAAAAGATTGCCATCTATAAGTCTGTGTCCATGTATACAAAACTGCACAAATTTGTAGTTCAGTTTGTACTTCTAGTCTGAGGACAGACACTCACACGTAAACACCTGACCCTTTGCTTCATATTTACTCAGTAAAATGCCACTGCACAGCAAAGACAAATCCCCCTGAAAACGACAACGAGAGAAATCTCTGCTCTCTGGCTGTTTTGCTTGTACAGTGGGCATGTTTTGTCAGGTATCTACTGAGGCAGACTGTGTAAGACACTTACAAACTGTGTCACTGAGTAACACCTCTAAAGCAAGCAGCAGTAGCCTTTTACATGTACCACTAGAGATGGTGTCTTCTCTTGGATGTACCACTAGCTGACCAGGGATGTTGGGTACAAGCTCTCACTCTTTCACAAGCGCACATATACACACACACACTCGCCAGAGGGTTGTCAGCTTGCTCTTCCCCATCAGCTGCGATGCTGTGTGGGATGTGTCAGGAATGACACATTGGCATGCTGGAACACCTATCTCTCCCCTGACACTGCTGCTGTTTCCCTTCAAGGGAGGCACAAGACAGCGCTGGGATATGGCTGGTATCAGTCTTGTCAGAGTCCGCGGGTGTGCGCGTAAAGGGTTTGGAGACCACCCACTGTCACACGCTCATGAACGCCTCACTGGTCCTGATGTGACACGTGCAAACGACTTTCAACTCCAGTTACTCATAAACTCTGGAACAGGTGCGGAAATGAGGTGTTAAGCAGATGTGTGTCTTTGTGTGTCCGTAGCACATCAGCATGCATATTCAGAGTTAATGAAATAACTGTTTTCAATATATAAACACTTTTTTTTTCTGAAGAATGTGTAATTATTTTAGTAGAAAAATAAGCTTTTTGGAAGAACATGGATCTAATGACCAGTTAAAAGACTGACCGCTTATCAGTGAAATGATGCAATGGTTTTGTCCAAATCTACAGTTTTAAATTATTAAGAAATACATTAAAAATGCTAATCATACGTACAATGACTTGAACACGCCTTTTACATGAGCATGTAATTTCTAAATTCAAGTTCATTTAGATATGGTTTTGGCATAATCACAAATTACATTGATGTCCTGATATTAAAATATATATTATTATTATGTAGTTTGATCTTTCTACTAATTTAAATAACATTATTATTACTATTAAAATATTATTAAATACCACTTTATAATAATATAAAAAAAAATAATATTATAAAAAATAATATAGGCTAAATAACAATAATATGAAGTATTTAATAATAATAATAATTATTATTATCATTAAATACTTTATATTATTTTTATTTAGCCTATATTATTTTTTATAATATTATATTTTATATTATTATAAATTATATATTGTATTTATTATAATTATTATTAATAACAATGTTATTATTTTACACCATTTTATTTTTATGTATGTTTAATCATTTATGAATAACAAAAGAACTATTAGATAAATAAAAGTTATTTCATAAAAAAATATTAAATAAATAAAAATATGTATAAAACTATTATAAAAAATATTTTTAAAAAAATGATTAAGATTTGAAATACATGTATTCAACTTGTAATGAAAATATATTACTTTGTTTTACTTGATTGGTTACACAACAGATTCATTAAATATAAATCTTTCTCGAAAATTGTATAAAATGTCTCATTTTCTTTATCGTAAACACTCTATATGTCATTGATACTTTAACCAAGACTTTGCAGTTGGGGAATGTAAGTATTAATTTCATTCAAAATCAATAAATCAGTCAATTTCCAACCGAATATTGTGTTCCACTCCAAAATATATCACATTAGGGAAGTTAAATGTTCTCCAAACACCATTTCATGTTGTCTCCGCCTGCAGCTCAGTGAGCGCGTATATTGAAAGAGATACTAGAGACAGATATAATAGAGAACAGAAGGAAATACGCATTGACAGACTGACAGGAACTCTATCTGACCCTTGAAGCTGATGCAAATGTACTCAAATGATATGCAAAAGAACTGTCCAGTCCTCCTTTAACGAAGTCTATGCAATCTGGGTGTCTATACAGTTCTCTCCCATCAGCTGTAACAGGGGAATCTGCAATTAGAAATAGTGTGGGCCATCATAGCGCCTTTGCCGCCACCTCAGTAGGCCCGTCGCCATGGAAACCCCAACCTGGCAGGTCTGAGATGCTTCTTACTGTGGCAGCAGCATATGGAGAGATGGAAAAAAAGTGGAGTGAAAAGAGACGAGAGTGTGAAGTAAAGGAAAAACAAGACGGAGAGAGAGAGAAAAGGAAATAAAGAAACTGTCAACAAAAAAATGATAAGTTTAGAAGGACAGACTGAGATAAAACAGGGAGCACAAGAGGGAACGAGAAACAGGAGGAGATAAGAAGTGGGCAGCACAAAGAGAGGACAACGCTTGTGAGGAACAAAGGCAGTCTAGCAGTGGACAAAAACAGAGAGATGTCAGCGGGTGCGTGTGTGGGTGTGTGGAGCGAGCAGCCCACCGTCCCCTCGGGGTCTGGAGCAGCTAATCCAATCTGCTGACACACTGCCGCATAACCGCTCGCGTTACTGAGCTGTCCTGAGAGACACCTGCTCATCAGGACACACACTGAGACAGAAACATTTCACATGTGTCCTCAGTGACACCGCACAAACACTTGCTGAACTGATAAATTAAGCATTACATTAGGTAATATTCCTTTATTTTGCATTTTTGTGGACTGCATGTTAATGACATTCTTGACGCTTGGATATATGACACATTATAATGATATTCTTTATTATAATATTACATAATTTATAATATGTAGATGGGAATATTTGCCTGTTGCATCATGTCTTGCTTCTGTTTTTCATTGCCTCAGAATGATAAGATTTTCTTGCATTATGAATTAATGATGCATGATTTATTGTTAGCATAACAGATATGGACTGATATCAGTGATTTTGTCATTGGCTGCATTACTGATGTTGGATATTTAGTCAGACGATATTTGATTGATGCGTTCGAGATGAGTTAAACCATATCCCGTGGTAACGTCAAAGTATTAGAAACATTACATCAAAGACTGAACTCTTTCAAAGCATTAACTATACCTATATCTATATAGTTATTTTTGCCTCTTTATAGGCCTCGAACGGTTAAAGGAACACTCCACTGTTTTTGAAAATAGGCTCACTTTCCAACTCCCCAAGAGTTAAACAGTTGAGTTTTACCGTTTTCGAATCCATTCAGCCAATCTCCGGGTCTGGAGGTAGCACTTTTAGCGTAGCTTAGCATAGATCATTTAATCTGATTAGACCGTTAGCATCTCGCTCAAAAATGACTAAAGAGTTTCGATATTTTTCCTATTTAAAACTTGACTCTGCTGTAGTTACATCGTGTACTAAGACTGACGTAAAATGAAAACTTGTGATTTTCTAGGCTGATATGGCTAGGAGCTATACTCTCATTCTGGCGTAGTAATCGAGGAACTTTGCTGCCGTACCATAGGTGCAGCAGGCACGATGATATCACGCAGCGCCTGAAAATAGACCCCAGCTAGGTAACTAGTTATGATATAGCTCGGGACTATTTTCAGGCGCTGCGTAATACTACAGAAGAGTCAAGTTTTAGATGCTAACGGTCTAATCAGATTCAATGATCTATACCAAGCTATGCTAAAAGTGTTACCGCCAGACCCGGAGATCGGCTGAATGGATTTGAAAAACGGTAAAACTCAACTGTTTAACTCTTGGGGAGTTGGAAAATCAGCCTATTTTCAAAAATAGTGGAGTGTTCCTTTAAATACACACACTTTTGTGTGTCAAAATGCCCGTCAAGTATCCTCATAAACACAGTAATTTAGGTCTTAAGTGAAAGAAAAACAGTTGAGAAATAAAACGTGTACAACAACAGTATATTGGATCCAGGAAGCTCTTAAAGTGACAGCAGTCTGATGTTCCTGCTGAATGTCATTCATGTTAATCAAGCAACAAAAGAGAGAAAATCTTTCACTGCTCTTGACTAAATCTCTTTTTGCAACTTTAATGAGAAGAAATAATTATTTGATTTACACAGAAGTTTTTATTGGTAACACTTTATTTTAAGTTGTCCTTGTTATACGTTTCATGTAACAATAAACTATGCATAATTGCATGCAAGTAACCCTATGCCAAGCCTTAATCCTAACCCTAACCATATAGTAAGTATATGTAGTTAATTAATATTACTTAGTACTTAAGTGTATAATTACACTGTAACAAGGACACCTTGAAATAAAGTGTAACTTTTTTATCCATTTGATTAGTTTATACAATGTATGTAGCATTTTTTTAATTTATTTATTGTACCATAGTCTTTTTGTCCTATTGCTTGTAATTAGTTTCTTATTTAATCGCTGACTGTTTACTTGTCTTCAGTGAGCTTGGGTTTTGTTTTTTGTTTGTTTGTTTTGTTTTGCTTTTAATTTAGGCTGGTATTAGTTTTTTTGTTTGTTTGTTTGTTTTTTGGTGACAAGAATTATGAAATTTCTATGGTATAAAAAATGCTGATATCATAAAGACCCTATTTAAAGCAAAAAATATCTATATTGTGATATATATTGTTACCATGAAATAAAATTACTCATATCGTGATATAAGATTTTGGTCATATCGCCCACCCCTAGTTGTGATTTGTAAAAATGATGTAATCTAGGACTTCTGTGTGTGCTATTGTAGAGACTGAAGGTCTATCCCTCATTTTCGTTTGTGATAAATTCAGTATACCTGACTAAGGTCTATACAAACAAGATTCATTAGTAACACTTTACAATACGGTCTCATTTGTAAACATAGGTTAATGCATTAACTAACACGTACTACTAATAATAACAATATATGGAAGTGCTATATTTAACAGTCCTGTTCTTGTGCACATAGTATGTAATTACTATAGCAATTACAATAACTGGGTAATAACTAGGTACTAACCCCTAACCTACCCTTAAACCCATGTAGATTCTTGGGCAAGTACTCTCACGTACTGTAAAATAAAATGTAACCCAACATATTTTTTAAGGCATTTATTAAGCTTTCTTAAAGTTAGTTACTCAAAATGTTCATTTTAGTTTACAGCATGAACTAATGTTAACAGATACAATTTTGATCTTAAAAGGCATTAGTAAATGCTGTGATTAACATTAGCTAAGCTAATGTTAATAAATGCTGTAGACTAATGAATAATAAATACTGTTAACTAATGCCAAATTTACATTGCAAAGGTGGCACAGAAGTGCATATTTAAAACTGAATAGATTAAAAGTGCATATTTTAAAAATGAATAGATATCCATATTTCATACTGCATATTATGCTGTTGTGATGCCTTTACTCAAATAAAACTGTTGATTTTACCTTTTTTGTCAGTCAATTATCAGTTGTCGGCCATAAAAGAAAATATTTATGAGCATTGTTCAACATCCCTATATATAATGCATTCATAAATCTTTAGAATACACCTTATAATCAGTTTAAAATTCAATAACAATGCGTTATAATCACCTACACCTGTCCCTTTTCAGTTCCTGTAGTTCCTGTTAATATATTAAAACTAGTCTGCATTTGGACCCTCTCAGTCCTCTTGTTCCTGAGTTTCACCAAGCATAATGCATTTTAAAATCTACAGATTTAAACATCAGTTATTATGAAGTAGATATAATCCATTGAGTGTGCTCCGGAATACTTGATTCTGATTGGTTAACTGCAACTACACTCAAATAGGTTTGCCAAAACACTACAATAGACTGTTGCTCATAGCAAATGATTAACTACATACTGTATGTGTGCTAGTTTTACTGTAAGCCTCTCATATCACTCCACTTTCTTATTAAAATCATTTCAAATCAGTATTTCATGTCTATTCATTTATTCATTTATTTGGAAGGTAGCCATGTAATAAGTGGGATACTGTACAGTCAGTCAGGCTTTATGAATTACTTGTAAATGATTTTGTATTGCATTAAGAAAACCTTCATAATTTGTTTAATTATGTATACAAGATTCCAGGAGAAATATGAGGATATTCCATTAAATATTTAAGAAAACGAAAGCTAAAGCAGTTAACAAAACACATTAAATTCATAACAAACCTTACAGCTGATTTTCTGAAGTACAGCACTGAACACCCTCACACACACACACACTCACACACACACACACCTGCAGAGCGAAGAATCATTCCCCTCTGGGCCAAGGACACTCTTTTTAGTATGCATTCCTCTCACAGCCTCGATATCTAATAGATCTAATATTGGACACCGTGAGCACGTGTACATGACAGTGTGCGCTTGTTTGGGCTTATAGATGGCCATGCGTTTGTTTTATGTGGGTGAGAGAGGAGGTAAAACACTAACGGAAGGGAGATAAAACCCCCCACAGACGCTGACGTTTGGGATCTAGACGACATAAATCAACACTCCAGCCAACCCTGTGAGACTGTATTTCATGCTCAAGGAGTCCAGCGTCCAAACAGATCCAGGACTCCCATTAATCTCTATTAGACAGCGGCTCTGCCTGGCCTGGAGCCCAGTGGGCAGCTCAGGAGACCCATTCAAGCCCAGGTGAGACCTCTGCCTCGGGCACACGCACAGGACCGTACCCTTCACTAGATCCTGGCTCATGCCCCACCTTCAGCCAAATCAAGCCACAATCCAGCACACATACTCTATCTGATCATATATGGCACCTCAATAATAACAACCTGCACACCAGGGTCAGAAATTTAGTTTTCCATTAAGGTGAAATACAGTATTTGCCCCCTGGAAGTGATTTCATTACCATAAGGACAATGTCTGGAATTACCTTAATAAAGTGTTGTCTTTTATATCAAATACTTAAATTGAGTCACAATACTATAGGCTCTTAACAATCAAATTTGAGCAGCATCAACAAAAGCCATTTTGACACTGCAAAGGTGAAAAAAGTATCAGACATTCAGTTTGGTTATTTACACAGACTGCATAAGGGGCCGTTTTTCACACATAACGCATTTTTCCATTCCATTGTGCTACTTTTCCATTGTTTTTCTATGTAAACGCACTAGACATACATGTTTGACCTGTCCTGAGACCTGTCCTGAGACCTTGCCCACATCTTGCGTTTATGAAAGCAAAAAAGGATTCTGTGTGAAAAAGGATTCTGTGATCACAGATGGCATACTTACACAAAATCTGCATAATGTAAATAGCCTATAGTAGGCTATTTAATTAAAAAACAGGAACTCAAGAACCATTTATGAATTTGCTTATTGTTTTTCTTTTGCATTAGAAAATCCAAAAGGTTATTCACACTGGGAATGAATTAGACAAAGAAAAAAGTGAGCCTAGAATTTTCCCCATCACTGAAGTGGTCTATGACTTCAGTTTAGCACGAGTTATGCACTCTCACAAAAACTATGAGAAAACACTGCAAAATGAATCTCTTACTTATTTTTTTGCCCCCTTATCTTGAAATTGGGAAGCATTTTTGTTCATTTTGGTGGCATTTTTGCCTCAAGCCCCCATTAATTTTTGACCCTACTAGACACACATTGGTATTCACTCATATTGTACAAAGATTTGGCCCTTGTACTGGGCTGTACTCAGACTTAAATGACACACTGTGACCCCAAAAGTTTTCTCACTTTTGGAAACTTAAGTCATACGTCTTATATAATGCAATGACATTCATACATTTTTAAATGCGGATTAAGTCACTTTTTCAGACCAATATGTAGCATCACACACTGTAATAATTCAGTGACCTTGCCTTTGACTGTGATATATAGGTGTCTGTGATGATCTACTGTGAAAACATGTGGCAGATCTTAAATCAAGCAGACTCATCAGAAGAAATTTACATTTCAGATATCTTTGCACGAGCATTGGAGAGATCTTATGTGAGATGGACCACAGATGGTACTTTGGCAAGGTGATATGCTGTGTTTATCACTGCACAGTACTCAAAGAGGACAACTATTAACCTTAACACTTGCTAGTTCTACATGTCACAGACTGTCAGGGACTATATGTTGTGCTCAAAGAATAAGTAAACAATATTTTGATATAAATGCGTGTCCTTAATATTTGTTTAGTAACAATGATATCATGGGTTTGACTAAAAAAATCAGTCATTGTTTACTAGCCTTCAGGTGTAAACCTATATGAATTTCATTCTTCAGAACATGAAGATATTTTGAAGAATGTGCTTAACGAAACAGTTGCTGATAGCCATTGACTTCTATAGTATGGAAACAAAATACTATGGAAGTCAGTGGGGATAAGCATATCTTCTTTATGTTCAACAGAAGAAAAAAATCATGTTTGGGATAACTTGAGTAAATGATGACAGAATTTTCATTTTTGGGTGAACTATCCCTTTAATACAATGTACTCTATACCTTAAACGTAATGCAAGTCTACCAAATGCAAATTAAAATGTAAATATAATGAAAGTAGAAGGTGATTTATACTGCTAAGGTCCAAAAGTGATAATTTTTCTTGCCAACAAATCCAATTTATGCATTTCCATATTTTTAAAATGATGCCTTTAGACAGGTTGCAGCAAGTTTGACACCAAAAAGCACTGGATTCTGCATGTCACATGACCGATAGATCACAAACAGAAAATTTGAATATGTACAGCTGCAAATGAGATATGAAAAGAGTTATAATTTTTTTTGGAGCTTCATGTCTACTTTCATTATGGGAGCTGGGTTGGAATGAAATGAAGGTAAGTAAATGATCAAATTTACATTTCATTTTTTGGGGTGAACAATTCCTTTAGTTGTACGATTTCCATCAGTTATTGTACAGCTCTATCCACTGTCTGAAAATACAAAATTCCAAGGGTTGTTCAATCTGAAAATCCTTGGAATAAGTATAACTTTGCTGCAATGTGACAAGCATTTGTGCTCAAGGAAGCACTCCTAATCCTATCAGCTGATTAACACATCTCATAATTACACAGCTGCCTCTGGAGTGGGCCGAACACATGCCCTCAATGATGGCAGAGCAGGAAGTCAAACTGAAGAAGAATGACAGTGCGTTCCAAACGGGATATATCGCCCTCCGAAGGGCACTTCGGAGTGAGAACAACCATGGCTGCCATATTGAAGGGTCGTTCCAAACCGAAGGGCTCAAAACTGGCCACTTCAAAGGGCCCTTCGGAATGAAGGATTTCGAAGGGTACAACTGATGGACATTTCGGCCCCCCATGATCTTTTGCGCTGATTCTTTCCATGATGACGGTGCCTCCGTGTGGGCACGGGATGATGACGCAGAAGGGCACTTCAAGAAACAGTTGTTTGGTTCCCTACACCCTTCAACCCTTCAAAGCTCTCACTCCGGAGAGTAAACCTTTTGAAGGGATTAGGGCATAGGGATGAGCCCTTTTGAATGGAACGCAGGGTGAGAGAGGGATGAATGGAGGTGTGCACAGGTATATGTGCACTCTTTTGGCCCCTCTCACTCATCAAGGAGGCTTTTAAATGCAGAACCAATTCTCTGAAGTTTTTATCCAAGGTAAAACATTGTTCCTCTCCTTGCTGCTCCATTAACACAAGACCTCAGACTTTTTACAGCAAAAGGCACAGCACAATAGAGTGAAGAGTTTGTCCTTGATGGGAATCCCCTGACAGTTGTCGTAACTATGATTTGCAGATAGCGGTGAGCATCAGAATAAAATGCTCAAGAGACCGTAAGTGACCTGGTGAGCGTCTGTGTTTATTTCGCTCCCAGCATGCTTGTGTGCCTCAGGGGAGTGTGAGACGCTGCCTCATCAGCCGTAAAGCCCACTTAAATACTTCCAGGTACTGGAGAACTCAAAACAGAGATTCCACCAAGGTGAAACATGCTAACCCGGCTTATAAATACAGGAATAAACACAATGAAGGAGGAAAAAAGAAAGAAAGAAAAAAAACACTTCGCTGGCCTCCCATTCTATGCTGGTTGCTGGTTTTGGAGTGGTTTGGGAATTTGCTAGCCGGTGAGGTTTGGTGACCATCTGACTGACCAGCTAAACCAGCTAAGACCATGTTGGCCAGGCTGAGAGAACAGCCAGACCAGCTTAAACAATCTTAAGTCTCTCAGTCTAAGCAAGCTGGTCCAGTTTTCTGGATTTAGTGCATCTAGTGCACTTGTTAGCTGCAGCTAGAACAAATTAAACCAGATAAGACCAGCAAGTTTCTTAAGCTTCCTAGTCTGCTCAGGCTAGATTTAGAGGGGTTTTGGGTACTTGTTAGCTGGCCAGGCGGTGAGACTAGCCAGACCAGATTAAACCAGTTAAAACCAGCAAACAGTCTTAAGCCTCCCAGTCTCCTCAGGCATTATTTAGAGGGGTTTGGGCACTTGTTAGCTGATGAGGCTAGGAGACTACTGTAGCTAGACCAGATTAAACCAGCTAAGACTAGAAAACTGTTTTAGCCTTCCCATTCTGATCAGGCTGGATTTTGAGGGGTACTTTTTTAGCTGGCCAGGCTAGGAGACCAGCTAGACCAGATTAAACCATCAAGTCTCCCAGTCTGTTCAGGCTGGATTTAGATGTGTTTTTGGTACTTGTTAGCTAGCGAGGTTTGGTGACTTACTAGACTAGACTAAACCAGCTAAGACCAGCAAACCATTGTAGGCCTCCTAGTCTGTTCATGCTGGATTTATAGGAGTTTGGGCACTTTTTAACTGATTAGTTGGGAAGACTTGCTGCATCAGATTAAACCAGCAAACTTTCGTAGGCCTCCCAGTCTGCTTAGGATGGATTTATAGAGGTTTTGGGTACTTGTTAGCTGGCCAGGCTGGGAGACTCGCCAGATCAGATAAAACCAGCAAAACATAATAGGCTGGTTTACGAAATCTGTAAATATGAATGAAGTTTTAAATGTTTTATGTTTTATGTTTCTCTTCCATCTTTATTTGACCCTCTAACTCTAGCACTCTCTATTCTAATTCTACTTTATCTATCTGTCTTCTTTTTATTTAAAAAAACACACACTTGACCCTCTATCAATTGCATATTTATTCTCTAACTGCTAGCTTTTCTTGAAAAACTAACGCTAGCTTTCTTTTTCTATTCTATCTACTTGTTTCTTTAAAAAAAAAACCACTAAGTTTCTTTTTTCTATATTCTATCTACTCGTTTTCTTTAGAAAAAAAAACAACCTTGCTACGTGTAGTGCGTTAGGCTAACCGAAACTTGTCGTAGCACTTGCTCTTTTGTTGATTTTGATTGCTTCTATTGTCCTCATTTGTAAGTCGCTTTGGATAAAAGCATCTGCTAAATGACTAAATGTAAATGTAAATGTTTTTAACAGTTTAATGTATGTGAGCTAGCATGTGCTGTGTGAAAATGTTAATTATTTTGAATATTCCATTGATTGCTGGCTATTTTATTGACAGTGTGTCAGATAAACAAATATGTCAGAGAACCCTTTAAAGCCTAATAAATAACCTTCACTAAGAC
This sequence comes from Tor tambroides, assembly GCA_021397915.2. Lineage (NCBI taxonomy): Eukaryota > Metazoa > Chordata > Actinopteri > Cypriniformes > Cyprinidae > Tor > Tor tambroides. The sequence continues at coordinate 40,851 of JAFVLL020029504.1, read as the reverse complement.
ATATAAGAATTGCTTGAATGGAAAAAGAGAAACAGCCTTCAGAACAGACAGATGACCATCAGCTACTAGGTGAACTGCAAAGAATTTCATTGATAGACCAAACACAGTTTCTATGGCAATAAACTTCATACCATATTATCACAATGACGAGAGACTTATAGAAACCTGATCCTGTCTACAACTCGTTAAATCCTTAAAATCCTTCACAGCTGACAATCTTCCAACGATTCCAGAGCAAATCCACATCAAAATTCATAGCGCTCACTCTATCTCACTTCATTTGATTAATAATTAATCAAAGCATTAATGAGATGGTAGGGAAACAACCAGGGACTGGATATTAGAGGCACGGCTGCTCTATAAGGAGAGTGAGATTACTGTAGGAAAATGGGTTACCAGACACTCCTGCTCCATCTGTGCTGAATTTGTTGTGGATATATCTAAAGTTAATTTCCCAGAGGTCTTTGCGCCTGCCTGTGTATAAGACATCCATAAGCCAACAATGGGGAGGCTGAGATGTGATGAGGTTAGGTTGGCACTTTGGCACATTGGGAAGCCTCCTCTGAAATTTAGACTAGTGTGGCAATCTCCACCGCCTGTCTGAACGTATACATCATATCCTGCGAAAGTCAAGCTCTCCTTGCTACCGCCATCATAACTCGTTTTTCTCCCCTCCCCCTTCTCTCTCACATCCTCACTATTCTTTCTCCATTTCTCCATCGCTCTTTCTGTCTGTTTTGTCCTTCACTCTGTTAATAGAACAAAAAATTTGTTTTAAATCCTGATGTGCTAAATTTGAATGTTTATGTGTGAATGAAATTTGAGACCCTTGTGAAAAAGTACACTTTAGAATAATTTTAAAAAGAGTACATACTTTGGAAATAATATACTGTAAAAATAATAGGTGCAAACTATAGGTGTTATTTATAATTAAATGAATATAGATTATAGTTTAAATTTAAAGCTGAACTTAAGAATGCTTTTTTGACTTAATTTCATAAAATATGGTTGAAGTGTACTGCTGAGTGCAATGACAAGCAATTATGGTACATTAAACTACACTTTAATGTAATTTCTGTTGAAACTTATATGTTATGTATTCAAATATATTTGATAGTGCCCATTTGTAATGATGAAGTTGCAATTTAATACATTTAAAATATAATAACTTTAAATGTAAAATCGAACAGCACACTACACACTAAATTATATCAAGTAGTTTACATATGCTTTAATCAATGCATCAAAATGTGAAGTGTACTTCTTGGAAGCACATAGATCAATAAAACATAAAAAAAAGAAAAAATAGAGCTAGCTAGCTACTAAACAACTCACTACTCCATAGAAAGCTACTGTATGGAATTACACAACAAGCTGGTGCTGGGTATTTTTTGTTACACAAAAGTGAATATTAAAACACAGTAATACACAGTATTGAATAAATTACTTTATTGCATACTGCCAAAACATCTTCACCAGTACAATATGAAACAAAATTTTACAGTAACTACAAAGTGAGTTTATGCTACAAACTACAAACACACTGTCAAAAAACATGAACCAGCCAACTGATTGATTTGAGTGAGTGAGTTATTTACTCTGGAACCAATTCGGTTTCAAACTCAAGTTCCTATTACTTCAATGATTCAGGCCAGTTTGACTGGCTCATTGAAAAGAGCAATTGTAAAAGAGGCTTAGGGAAGCTGCTGACCATCAATGAATTCAGAAGTCATGCAATAAGGCACTCGCACTGTATGGTCTACATTTACTGTGTTTGACAGCCCCTTGTTAATGTCTGCTTTCATTGGGAAAGATCAGCATGATCATTCATCAAAATTTCTTCTTTTGTGTTCAAAGGAAGAAAGAAGGTCTTCGGGTTTAGAGCAACATGAAGGTGAGTAAATGATGACATCCCTCATTCCTTCTTGCACTTTTCCCCCTTTTTTATCTCGTCTCTCACATATCCTCATTTTCAAAAGTGCCTTTGAACAGATGGAGGTGTCACAACATTTTTGATAGTACAAGAGTTGGGGTGCCCCCACCCCCTCATCTGCATGTTCCAGACAGAGGTGCTGTCTGTTTGGATAACGGAGGATGAAAGTATGGCATGATTAGCGAGTTGATCCTCAGAGGTGAAGGACATGGAAAAGCTAGGTCTTGATGAGAACACAATGGGCCATCTTCCCATAGGTCGGCCCGTGACAGCGGTGAATAATTTATTGACAGGTAATGGCTGGTCAAAAGCGTAATCATGGGAGCATTATGGAACTCGATGGGGTGCGTGAGAGGACCTCAATAGGGGCTGATTTCTATTCACGATGAGTGGTCATCTGATTTTGCAAAACCACCGAGCAGTATTTTTCACGTTTGAAATGAATTCATCATGCTGGCTTTGGGATGCCAATTGTTGCTTTGGGAACACCACATCTCCAGCTTCCTAAATGCGTCATTAAAAAATCTCTGCCTGGCAGAAGATGTATCTTTGGTCTTGTTCGGGTAACTTCAAAATGAAGTCACTCATTTAAATGGTTCGAACTCCTTTCATGAGTGAAACAGGATATTTGCTGAGGACAAAAAATAAAATGGAAAATGGATTTTATCCATCAGGAAATTAGATTGTGAAACCAGCCCAGAATACGAACTGGAACGTGTTAAGAAACTAAATAGTGTCCATTTTGAACCAAATATGATATTACCCCATATATTTTCTAGTCATCTCTGTCCATTTCTGGTCACTCTGAGTGTGATGGAAAGAAGATGTTCATATTCCTTTGACACTCTTCAGCAGAGGGGCTCTTCTGATATCATGTCCAAAGCTCTGAGGTTTGGTATTCCTCTGAGGGACAGCAGGTACCACTTCAGTTAGCAACCACAGATGAGCCTCCATATTTATTGACTTTGTGCCAATCACAATGAGCCAAGGGAACAAACACTATTGTATCATTCATTAGTCTACTTGGCACCAAACAAAATTAGAAATTGGACAGAGCTGTTTTAGATTACGTCTTGTAATTTATTTATTTATTTTTTTCCAGTGTGCAGTTACTGTAAACTCAACTGTACAGGAAAACAATGGCTGTTGGAAAGAAAAATCACAAATGAGATCTCTCTATATGTACACAGTTTCTCTTAGACATCATTATTAAATATATGTATTATTTATTAATTATATACAATGAACAACAACTTTGCTTAAGTTTCCTCCTACTCATATGATTCTCTTGAGAAAAGATCTTACATGTATCTTCTCCATAATTTTCAGAGGAGATCAACAGATTCAGAAGTCAGCAATCAACTGTCAGAAACTTCAGTTTAAACTCAAATATTTCTCAACAATTCTTCCAAGACTAAATATCCAATAAAAATTAGGAGAAACAAAATAAATGTGATACATATCTGAGATCTGCTGAAATTAGTTAACATGAACTAACAATGAAAAATACTTCTAAAATATTTATTAATCTTAATTAATGTTAATCTCAACATATGTCAAACGCAGTATTTGTTAATGTTATTTAATAGTCAATTAATTAATGTTAAAGAGGTAGTTGACCCAAAAATTAAAATTACTTATGTCGTTCTCATAGGACTTTGGTTAATCTTTGAATCTATATTATATTACATTGTAATGAAACCTCAGAGGTTTCTGTGCCTCCAGTGGAAGTCCAGTTGATCAAAACTTAGAAGATCCAAAAAGGCCATAAAAAGAATCCATGCGAATTGAGCAGTTAAATCCAAGTCTTGTGAAGTTGTACAATCGCTTTACATGATAAGCATTAGATTCATACTGTATGTATTTGTTTTACGACAACTTCATGACCTTTTTAGATCTTCTAATTTTTGGTTCCCTGAACTTTCAATTTTCAATTAAAAATATCCAAATGTTTATCAACAATTTTGAAGAACCAAAGTCTTATGGGTTTGTAATGATGTGAGTTTGAATAAATGATGACAGAATTTTTAGGTGAACTGCAGTATTCCTTCAATTAATAGGACCTTATTATAAACTGTTGCCATGAATTTCTTATGTGTATCACAATATAAGATTTTTTTTTTTTTAATTCACTCAGTGTTCTTGTCCAAGTCAATGGACTCCAATGCAAAAACATGAGGGTAAGTAAATGTTGACAGCATGTTCATCTTTGTCTGAATTACTCCTTTAAGCCTTCTACTTAACACTACAATGAATACTTAAGACAGCCACCCACATACTCAAACTCACAAACACATGTCTGTGAAGCATTCTGGGAAAGATGCACGATAATTGAGGTCAGTCACCCTGTCCAAGCTTTGATCCCTGATCATAAAGCCTGTGAATCAGTTACACCCTGTCAAAAGCCTTGAAACCTTTTTAGCTCAATAACGATATCTGCCCTCTTCATGTAATCCTCTCAAATTATTACCATTCAGGACACAGCAAGCTCCATCCCATCCACTCGGCCTAATGGACGGACATTCCTCCAACACGCTTGAAATGAGTTTTTTATTAATCTGTGGTACAGTGACCCATTCACACAAAAATATTAATAGTATCTAATTACATAAGAGTGATAATCATCAGTTGACTAATTCAGTTCACCTGTGTGTGTGTGTGTGTGTGTGTGTGTGTGTGCGTCTCACAATAGGAAGAAGATCAAATTTCTCCCTCACCAGTTGAAATAAGAAATAAAATGTAATTTACATCTTTGCTTCAGCTGTAAAGGCGAGAAAATGGCACAAACAGAGACTCCCCTCTGCATCAGCCATCTCAAAATGGAAAGATGCCGCTCATTTGTCAGGTTCACCTCGTCTCTCGCTTCACACTAACACTTATCCTTTCTCCACTCAACTTTATGCAATACAATCTCAGGTTCTTTTGTGTTGTGATTTGAAACAACTCCACCTTGCTACTCACTTGCCCCCAGCTTTCCACGGATCTTCCCTCTGCCCACACACACACTCACAGGCACAGCTTTCTGTAGTGTGAGTCAAGAATAAAGGTGTAACACCAGCCCACCGTGCCTTCGGTGACTGTCTCTCTAGCAGCAGTGTGTCTGTGGGAGGCCTGATCCAGGAATGGATGACTGCTAGGTGAGGAAAGGAAACTCTGTGACAGTGAGAGGATCCTTTTTCAAGTTTATTTACATGCTATTCACAGTATCCACCCTCACACAACTCCTTCTAATATCTCTAGGGCTGCGCTCAAATTGAGGGGGGCTGGGAGGCTTATGTTTACAACATACTAGAAGATATTTTTATACAGTAGGTAAGTTTATTAGGTAGGTAAGTTGCCACATATAAAGGTTTGCTAACTAAATTAGACCATAAACATGACATGCATACATACATACATACATATTACATACATATTTATTTATTTATTTATTTACCCTTCTAACCCAAAAATGCACATGACAAAATTTGGGCTGTTGAATGACGTTGTATAGCCTGACCATTTACAATATATATAATAAATATACTCAATAAATATAATGAATATGCTCAGTATACACATCCTGGTCAAAAGTTTGGGGTCAGGGAGATTTTTGGTCTCTATTATAGTCTCTATTGCTCACCAAGGCAGCATTTATTTGAGCAATAATACAGTAAAATAATAATATTTTGAACTATTACAATTTTTTTAAGAATAAGCTTTTTTAGCATCATTACTCAAGTCTTCAATTTCACATGATCCTTCAGAAATTATTTGAATATACTGATTTGTTGCTCGAAACATTGAAAGCAGCACTGCCTAATATTTTTGCAAAAACCATGATACATGTTTTTCAATACTCTTTGATGAATAGAAAGTTCAGAATAACAGCATTTATTTTGAAATATAATTTTTTGTAACATTGCAAATGTCTTTACCATCACTTTTGATCAATTTAGTGATTCCTTGCTAAATAAAAGTTTTTTTTTAATCTCACTGACCACAAACTTTTAAAGTTTGTATATATTAGAAAGTTTATGTGCAAGATTAAGTTGTACAAGTTTTGGGTTTTTCAAATGTATAATTTTTATATATACTACATTGATTGAAAAAAACAAACAAACAATTTGATCGAGGACAATTACAAAAACACTGACAAAGAAGGCTTTTTGTACTGGCAGGAGTGTGTGAGGAAATTCCTCCATCAGTAATTCATATACTGTACAGTTTTGTCTCTGAGGGGCCTTTGCTTTAGGCCCACAACTGCTGAAGGAGATGAATTGTACTTTCACTGTAAAAAATCAGGTTAATGACTCCTGAAGTATGACATTGTCTAAGACCTGAAACACCTGAGAGGTTGCTCTCCTGGATTTTTTTCTCTTTTTGTGTCTTACATGATGAGAGGAGGAGCAGCACTTGGTTGTCATTGACTCAGACATATGTTCTGTCCCATGTTACAGACTGAGGCAGTGAAGAAGAGGAGGGAGCAACACAAGGTAGAGACATAACAAATGAGGAAGTGGAAGTGGAACAGACAGCAGAGAGGGTGTAATTTCTCCTCCAGCTCACTTCACAGTTCAGCTCTCTGTCGAACCCAGAGAGGCTTCTGCCAGGACCAGCCCCCCTTTTTGTAGCTCTGCTTGCAGGCAGACCCTAGAGAGCACAGGTATATAGAGAAAGAAATTCTCTGAATTTCAGGGTTTTTATTAAACAGAAACAATGTTAAGATTGTGTGTAAAACAAAATTCTGAATTGTTCATTCACACCATGGATTAGCAGACAGATCATGCTAGAGCTCAAAACTAACTTCACTTTTATTGTAATTTATTATAATAACTTTTAACCAGCTGGTCTCAAGGTGATTTTTTTTAGTGGCTGTATGACGTCAGTTCCCTTCAAGTTCACACAGGTGTCCAAGCAGAATAACAACAGGTGTAGTTCATCACATGAATTATGAACATGATCCACTAACATTTGACAACCAGCAGATGCTTGTCCTTCTTTCTGTAATGCATGTGTGCTTGAAAAGGGTTTTCAGCCATCTTATATTATCATTACAAATCACATTGTGCGACATCGATCTAAACTTGGGAACGACATCTATGTAGACCGATAACACCTATAGAATCTTAGGCTACAACACAAGTTAGTATAGAAGAATAAGGGTGAGATTTACTAAACAGGGCAAATTAGCATTAGAGTGCAATTCCATAAAAGTGTAGATGGGAGGGAAAAATTCTGCGGGTGATTTACTGACAATGTGTAAGGTCTGTTTTTGGTTTTGGTTCATGTTCTTGTTTTCATGTCTTTTATTTTGAAGGTTAGTTATGGTTCTTGTTTGTGTCATGCTTCCCTTGCCCTCTTGCTTCATTGCTATTGGTTCCCATGTACAATGTGTCTTGTTCCGATTGGTTCTCTTGTTCTATGTGTCTTGTTCTGATTGGTTGTTCTTGTCATGTGACCTGCTTAGTTTGCTATAAGTTTGCTAGTTATTGCATTTGTGCTTTGTCGTGTATTAATGTTGTAACCTGCTGTCGGTGAGTCTAGTCTGTTCATGCCACGTCTGTTCATGCCATGTCAAGTCTGTTTCAAGTCAAGTCTTCGTCTGTTTGGATTATGTTTGGATTTTGGATTTCACCTTGTAAATAAACTGCACTTGGGTTCTTCACTACACTCGCCTTCAGTGGAATCTTTACACAATGCCCACATTAAAGAACACAAACGCAACATCTCATTTCCATAATGACCAGAACAATCTACCAAGAGCAGCGAAAATTACCACCTGCCTTAAGATATGCTTTTTTGGGCGTTAAATAATGTCGCAAATACCAGTGAATTGGCGATCGCAAATCTTAGTAAATTGCCTTGCGCGATTCATTTAAATACTCTCCTTCCATAACTTTTCAGATCGAAAGGAAAACTCCTACAAATGCATATTCAATGAGGTGAGTCGCAGAAATAACTTTCCACGCCTTTTCAGTGCTAATTTCCCACTGTGTGTCTTAAATAAAAACCTGACAGTAGTGTTTAGCACCAAATGAGGGTTTCCGCTGGTGCAAGCTGATAGTAAATCTGGCCCTAAAGATCATCAGCATGCGCTATTTCTAAACAAATAGACAAAGGTGAATCACACTTTGGTAATTATGGTTCCCGGTATTCTTCTTTTTGAAACCATGGTATTTAAGCTTTAGCTCCATGTCGCATTGAATAGTCCGTCATTTTATGTTGCATTTTTATTGGCTGGTCATTAGACGTAGGTCATAGCAGCACACTGTGAGATGAGATGGTCATCCTAAATTTCTGACACCGTCAGGACAACTTCACAAGTTATCTTTGGTCATAAGACTGTGACAACAGCCATCTTTAAACCACAGTACGACATACAACAATTGTTTAGGAGCCATGATGAAAGAAATCATGACGATTGTTTCATGTTGATCACCTTTTGTCTGGAACAGCCCAAAATTGTACAGTGTATACCGGGCATAAAATAAAAGTCACTTGGTTTGATACTTTGTTATATAATGCAATGTCATTCAGATGTGAAGGAAATATTCTGTGTAAAATAAAATATAATAAAATAAAATAAAAATCCACCTGTCCCTCTATTTAAGGAGACCCTTTAAATGGAAGTCTATATATATATATATATACACAAAGAAGTATTTGTGTACTGCTTTGGTGATGTTGTGAGTGACATGAGGCCAATTCGTAGATCGTAAAATTTCAATATTATAGCAAAATACAATATGTGTTTGTTTTGACATGATTTTGGTGTGGGGGAAAAATCACTTTCATTGAATTTTGCAATCACTTCAAATTCAATTTGACTATTTTGTTGACTTGACAATGCAAGCCTAAAACTCTAAAATGACCATAAAATATCAAGAAAAATATAACTCAAATAAAATAATTTTAACAGAAAAATCAGTGTAAAATGTTTTATAAAATTATAATCCAGTTCAAACATTGGTCCAATTTACTTCCATTATAAGCATCTCACAGTAAACTTGTAAAGGAAGGACAAGTGTTGCACCTGCGTACTCCAACCCAACACTTACGATGCTGGACCAGTTCTAGGTTCTCAAGGAGTGGGAGAAATAAATATAAAACTAGACTGGAGGCCAGATTTAAGAAACAAATAAAAGACAAACAAAACACAGAACAATGAATCAATTGAAGGATAATCACACAGATGAAAAAAGGTAAGTAATAAAAGTAATCTCTTCTTTCCTATTTCTTTTTAGAAATTTTTAGAAATGAGTTTAGAAATAAGTTAATTTATTGTAGTGGATCCACTTGAGTTTGATAATCTATTAAAGTTAGTTAGTATTAAAGATTAATTATTTGGTTAAACCTATTTACGATTTGCTATTTAGCTAATATTATTTTAATGGTAATCAACATTATGCCACAAATGCCGTAGGTTGAGTTCAACTTGTATTAAACCTTTATAAGTGTGGCTGAAGTGTCTGAGTACTTTTTGGCCGTATTGTACTTTTCATTAAGCCTGTCAAATGCTACAAAATAACTGCATTGAAAAGCAGAAATGAGCATCAAGGCTCCTCTGTCTCTTGGGTATCATTGCTATGCAACAATAGCCGCAACAATCAATAATCCACATGTATACACAGTTATAATTGCTCCATCCCATGTTTTTTAATGCTCCCTACCCATCCTCCACAAGCAGAGCACTCTACTTAGGTTTATTAGCAAGTCTTCTTGTCTTCTCTGAAGATGGATAGCGTTGCTTATCATCCTTTTTGTTGGGTGTTTGTCTTGGTTACGTGCACTCCTTGGTTAGTGTGCCACTAATGACCTTGAGATGGGTCCCGAACAGCTATACATCAGTGTAACAGAGCCTCCCTCCCGGCGGCTAGCCAGCTAATGTTGTGGGGATTTATCACACCCTACTAACGTGCGCTAAGCCACACGGCAGTGATTCATTTAGCTGCCAGATTGACCTCAGGTATGCCGCCTGCCCACCTGCCACCATCTTAAAACAAACATCGACCGTTTCACACACGTCTTCATTCAAAACCCGATCCCCGCTATCAGGTTGCCGTCAGAGATTCAAACGCTCGCTTCCCGTAGATTGTGAACACTCTCTGCGAGGTGTGAGGTAATTGAGAATATAACACTTTAAATTGGGTGGTGTTGTGGCTAGCCTTTCCATCTGCAAAACAAATAATTGCAGGTCAGCTGGAGGACAGTAAGAGTCGAATACGTAGTATACTTGTCATTAATCACACTTACCCCGAGTCCTTTACTGCCTGAGCCTTTAAATGGGATACATGCTCAGAAATCCACTCAGCAGCACACCACGAAAAGATTCTGAAATAAGAGGCATTAACATGCGCAGTAGGGCTGTGCTTTAGGTGACACAAGTTTGATACCCGGCTTGCAGTCCTTTCTGATACCATTCCGTCTTTTGTCCACTCTCCAACTATCCTATCTCAAAAAAGGCTAAAACATTATGCAAATGTGCCAAAAATCTGTGCACCACGTAATCCCTGCTTGTTTAGAGGATGCAGTAAACTAACACAATATCCAGTACTTTACTGGAACAACATCACTCCACCATGGCAATCCAGAAACCTGAATAGGATCTTTAAAAATGACTATTTCTAGCGAGTATAGCACTCTTATACCTTATTTGATCAACATTTGATCAATAACTGCTGTGATTATCAATTAACAATACACAATACCCTAGTCGTGTGTCTGTAATTAGATATTAATATATTAGATATAAATTCAGAAATGAACAATGATTTGAAGAATAGTGAATTGTATTGAATTATAGAAAAAAAATGTTAAACTCATTGAACAAGCACAAGCATACAGCAATATTATAATAAATATATTTAAAACTAGATGAAAAGGTTTATAAAAACAAACTTTGCTGCTGGCCTGAGAAAGCCTGGCTACTACGTAAGTAGTTTTAAATGCTTCAAGAAGTTTGAAGGTTTTCTGTTTTAAGCAGTTTTAGAGGGATAGTTCAAAAAATTTAAAATTACCTCATCCTCAAGACATCCTAGGTGTACTGTATATGACGTTCTTCTTTCGGACGAATACAATTGGTGTTATATTAAAAAATGCCCTGGCTCTTTCAAGCTTTATAATGGCAGTGAATGGCTGTTGAGATTAAATAGTCCAACAGAAGTCCAGTAAACTGCATCTATCCATCCGCTGGAATGCACATACAACAGTTTGCAGAAGCTAAAGATTTCAGTTTATAAAGTATTAAATATGGATATTTTTCTTACACTAATGCACCGATTGACTTCAGGAGGCTTTTATTAACCCCCCGAAGCCTTGTGGAGCACTTTTTAATGATGGATGAATGCACTTTATTTTGCTTCAAAATTTCAACAGCCATTCATTGCCATTATAAATCTTGGAAGAGTCAGGACATTTTTTAATATAACTCCGACTGTATTTGTCTGAAAGAAGAAGACTTTCTTACACCTAGGATGCCTTGAGGCTGAGTAAATCGTGGAGTACTTTTAATTTTGAGGTGAACTATCCTTTTAAATTTGAAGTAGTTTTGAAAAAAAATGAAGTGAGACAGACAGACTTCTTCTTAGTCTTCTTTTATTAGCATGTTGAATCTGCCGTCTGTGAATGAAATCAATCTGATTGGCTGTTCAGCTTCGCATGAGAAATCAAAATGTCACTTTTGTCACCGCTAGTTCTTTGATGTTAGTTTGTTGAGTCTGGGCCACTTCCTGTTCTATCTAAATGCAGAAACAGATTATTTTGTCATTTCAACTGATACAAATACATACACAGGTAATGGCTTTGCTGCACACCCCAATACACAAACAGCTCATTTAAATTAAATGCCATTTATCTTCTGCTGTGGGCAGTAATAGCATGATGATAATTTCGCCAAGCAAGTTTTATGAATAAAGGTGAATTCTTTAATGAGCTTCATGCAATTCATACAGAATGGAGGCGTGTTTACGCTCAGAAGACTTCATTTACTATACTGTATAAACTGAGTTGAGGGTGCTTGGCAAAAAAAAAAAAAAAAGTTGTTACAGTGAAATAGTGCCTGCAAATGTGACGCAACTGTTTAGTGAATTTGCCTGTGTGTCTCGCTCTTTCCATCCCCGTGGGTCTGATGTAATCAGGACCTGACGCCGGTGACTCGTGTAATACACTTGGCAGGTCTGTAACTGAGCACAGTAATGGCAGCTCTACGCCTGACAAGACAGGAAACCTATCAAGCGACTTTATTGATCACCTGTGAATGGGGCCACAGGGGAACAAGGAGAGAGGTGGAAGTGCTCGAAAGAGGATGGCATGAGATAAGAAAGATGGATAAAGACTTGACAAGAAGAAATATAGAGACGAGGCAGAGAGAGTGAAAGAGTTGCGATGTCTTGATTAGCCGCCGCAGGCTTTCTTATCTGGAATATTTTTGTATTGTTATCTCACACAAGACAACGGTGTACTGTAGTTCTTGTTTCAATCCAATCTCTAGTAGTGCTAGACCTGCATTTAAATACTATAGTCAAAAACCACACCTGTTTGAGGCAAAAAAAAAAAAAAAAGTTGCTTGGAGGGTATTTAGAGGTGCAACAGAAAATGTGTTATTGTATTATGTTTTGAACAGAAAATGTCACACTTAAAAATGTATGAATGCCAGTGCATTGCATACCAAAATATCAAACTAGGTGGCATTTAATTTAATATGTAATATAATTATTAAACAAAACATTTCACAAAATGATTTTTTTGTTAGCTTGATGATTGTTCATTCACATATGCAATAAATTACTGCCAGTTTAATTCATTAGACTGATGGATCTGATAAAGTTAAGTACTGGATGAACATCAAGCATACTGTGTGTTTATATCAGCATCGTCCTAATGCATTTATGCTCTATTAATGCCTTAGTCCAAAGTATACCATTCCTAGAGAAAGCTGTTTTGAACTGGTCCTTAACATGTCCTAGGAGGACACATTTTGGGTGCCAGATCAACACTACTTCCATTCTAAATTATTTTTTACTGATTGGTTCAAAATTTAAATCCTACTTACAAACTTGTGTAGCTCTCCAAATGGCAGAATTGTACAAATATACACAAAAATATTTCAATGAACAGAAAAGGCAAAATAAAGAGAAAAATATTGAAGAGATGGCTAAATTACCTAAAATAATAAAACTTCAATTGCATTTCACTCAATTTGTGGGTGAGGTACAATATTATGAGCCATGTCATTATTGTTAAAGAAATAGTTCACCCAAAAATGAAAATTTACTGAAGTGTAATCACCCTCAGGCCATCCAAGATGTAGATGAGTTTGCAGAGATGTTATGGACAGAGGTATTTCAGCCAGAAGCAATGGTTTGATGTTAAAAATATCTTAATGATGGATTTATTTCTAACAAACACAATTTTCACTTCACAAGACATTATTTGGACTGGAGTTGTTACTTGTGGATCATAGTGATGTTTTTATCAGCTCTTTGGTCCCTACATTTTTGTTGAAGAAAGAAATGAGTTAGGGTTAGGGTGAACTATGCCTTCAATAAAAAACTAAATCAAAACATTTTTGTTTACCTAAAACATATAAAATGCCTATAGATAATACTGATGATAACACTATAGACTGCTCTTGCTGCCACTATTTAAATGATATTAGTAAAAGGGATAGTTCACCCAAAAAAGAAAATTCTGTCATTACTCACCCTCATGTCATTCCAAATCCGTAAGACCTTCTTTCATATTAAGAACACAAATTAAGATATTTTTGATGAAATCCCAGAGCTTTCTGGCCCTCCATAGACAGCAAGAGACCTACCGGGTTCAAGGCCCAGAAATGTAGCAAGGACATTGGTAAAATAGTCCATGTGACATCAGTGGTTCAACCGTAATTTTATGAAGCTGCGAAAAAAATACTTTTTGTGCACACAAAAAAAAGACTTTATTCAATAATGACTCATTCTTAATTTGTGTTCTGAAGATGAACAAAGGTCTTACAGGTTTGAAAAGACAAGAGGGTGAGTAATTAATGACAGAATTTTCATTTTTGGGTGAACTATCCCTTTAAGACATTAACTTTGACAGCACAAAACACTACAACTAAATAAACAAACTATGAAACACTGAAAAACAGTCACTGAGTAAAAACTAATCATCATTAAACTAATTTTTTAAATGAATAAACTAACTAGCTCTTCTAATGGATCACAGAAGGTATAGATTTGTGGTATGCCATATCAAGTTCAAATGTGAACATTGCATTATCAGAGGAGTCATGTTGAGGTGCAGCCATTTTAACCTAGTTTGCAGAGTCTCTCTGGTGCAGTTTCAAATGATGAAAAACTGAATTTGTTACGTTTGTGCTCTGCAGCCGCACATTCAACAGAGGAAGCATTAATCTATAAAGCAGAGCCATCCCTGACCTAACACCCGTCTTCTTCCTGTTTCCAAACATTCGAAAATGGCTCCCTGCTCAGTCTCAGCAAGGCTTTCTTTTGGCAGAGAAGAAAAGGAAAGAGAAAATAGCCTTTTTCCCGTTTCTCTCCTGCTCGCTCCTCACCAGAGAGTAGTCACTTTGTCCTCGTCTGGTGCTCGATGTGAAAATAATCCAGACACTATTGTGCTGAAACAGGCCTGGCATTTGCTAAAATGGGTCCTACTGTTTACAAATTGCAAATCGATATTAACGATTGAGCGGCGACCGCTCTCGCTCATTCGCCTGCTTTCTCTGCAGAGCAGTGAGAGGAAGTTCACGTGTCCGAGGAGCTCAACATGCAGGAATGCTCTGACACACAAACACACACACAAGCAGGTTCTGGTTTGGGGTATTTCTTTTTAATATAATTCTGTCCTTGAAGAAATAAAACACATTCATACACCTCAAAAGCAAATAAAATATCACCTACAGCACAAAACTAATCTGCTGAATTTACTAAAGGAATAGTTCACTGCCATTACTCACACAACATAATATCATCCATAAACCTGTATGCTGTTATGCTATACCATAACAGGTCATTATGACCAAAGGGATGAAATATATATAAACCCTTTACAAAACCCTTTCAAGACTTTCATGTTTCACTGTGGTATGTGTTATTCAATATTACATTGAATAAAGTCTATGTATTTTAAATATAGTAAATTACAACTTCATCATTATAAATGTGTAATTACAAATATTTTTAATACATTGACATGAGTAATATCTATTAATACATTAAAGTACATTTTAATTTAACATGAATGCTTTTTAGTACATCTGGCAGTACACTTAATTAAAATTAAATTAAATTAATTAAAATACAATTATGAAATTGCAATATTAGTTCAACTATGTAACTGCATTTAATATAAATTTAAACTATAATCCATTTATTTAATTGCAATTAACATGCAGTAAAGTATCAGAAAACATTACATTCAGTTCCATACTTAAGAATATTCTTTCAAAGTTTATTATTTCTGTAATAAGGACTCTTTTTAAAAGTATACAGTGTTTTTATCCTATTCATGTGCTACATTTCATGTTTCTGTGTGAATAACAACACAAATTTCAGTTTCTTTCTCACACAAACCTATCGGAAGTCTTGAAATACTTTTAAAGTACCTTTATCCTTTACAAACGGGAAACAGAATTAAGTTTAGTTGATTTTCTGTTTTTAAAAGCTCTGAGGAGTCTGTTTGTGTGTCACAGTGTGTGTGCACACAAATTGATCTGTTACTTTACTCATTGTCTCTGAGCTCAGGGGACGTCCATCCGAGTTAGCCTCCCTCTGCCACAAATCAATATATTCCCCCTAACAGAGGCACACACCTACTCACATTTACACACACATGCACACTTCCCTTTAACATCGCTGCACGGCGGACAGATGCTTTTTCCAAGGAAAAATCCCACAAATACAGCCATGCTTAGCAACTATTAAAAAAACCCCTCAATATTGCAGGGCTCCAACACACCCGGGAGACTGAAAGATTATGTGAACTATGAAACAATAGGCTTATGACTAACGTGGACTATCAAATATTTATATATTATAGATTTAATATAATAGATTTATACCTCCTGCCTAACCAATGCACAGGGGTAATAAAAATAGCAGCAAAGTCACCTTTTTTAAAGGAAACAATGCACTATAAAATGAGAATACAGGCAGTTGTTACCTTAAGGAGCTATTTCAACTCAATCCAAGTCTTGAACAGTACTCTCCACAAGTAGAGTACAAAATACAGCCTGAAATCTCGGAGGACCTGCAATGAAGTCTTTTCTGTCTTTTACAACAAAATGCCGAAAAAAGGAAGTAAGTAGCCTTGAAAATTTTGATCATCAGATCATGTTAAAATCGTTTAAAAGCCTGATTTTAGTAATAAACATTAAATATACATCAACATAAAAAAAAAAACAAAACAGAACCATAATGGCTACACGTTTATGATGAATTCAGTTCAACAAATTAAACCTGATCAAAACCTGTTTGTGGGACAAACAAAAAAAATAACTAACTTTAAAAGTACCTACCTAAATGCTATGTTGATTGTAAGTTAAAATAATAGTTTAGCTAATATCTACAGTATTATAGCTTCGTAAAACAGGTTACATTTTATTTTAAGGTTTGGTTTAGAAATAAGTTCCTAGTAATTATGCAGAATTTACTGTTATTACTATATTTTCTTGTAACTCTCTCATTATGTGCAGGCTTTGTATTTCTTTTTGGAACTGATTGATTGTGATCATTGATTATGCACCTCAATTTTTAAGTGAACATTGCCAAAATTATCCACATATAATGCATAAGCTCAGATCAGTAAGGGCTATGACCAATCGGTTCCAAAAAGAAATAAAAAAGTCCATATTTGGTGATAATAGAGCATAATGAAAGATTCACAAACATTTTTAAAAAGGCCGGTTATTTTTGACTGGGAACTTCAAATTTCAGTACAGCACAAGAGTTAAAATGAAGTGTTACCAAACAAAACAAAATGCACCGTATTTATGTCAGTGCCAAAACTGACTTTCACTAATGTATTCCGGTCGACTGAATAATAATGTTTTGACTTTGAAAATCATATATGGTGTTCCCTTGCCAGGACTATTTTTCAGTATCACTGAACAAGTTCTGTCTCAATATTGTGTTCACAAACCATATCGTAAGGATTACCCTGATTGTGTCTGTGGTTTCAAAAGACCATGAAGAGGGTCAGTGGGGAATTTCACCCTCTCTGCTGTATACTAAAATATGGAAAGTCAGGCTGGAGGAAGAGAAAGGGTCTTAAAGAGATCTCCTCCTTAAGCGCAGATCTGCTGTGTCTCTGGCCCCAGCGGTATTCAAAGCCAGGCGCTAGAAGACAGGGTGCCTATTGAAGCCAGAATTCAGGAAGTGCATCAGGAACGAAAATGTCACCCATGGGCAGATGTCTTGAAAGTAGAATGCTGAAAAACAGGGAGGGAGGGGAAGTAAAAAGGGAAGGGAAAAAATGAGTAAAAGTAGGCCTGTTTTTCTTTAAAGGTGTATGCATCTCCCTAGCCTTTTCTTTTAGATTTGCTTTCATTAATTCTACTGCTTATGCATGGTGACCAGGAGGTGAGGACTCAGAAAATCACTTCTTCACTCTTTTCGAAATAGTTTCTCTGCAAACAGAGGCAGAGGCCGATATAAACAAGTTTTCAAACATAAATATTTTAGCATTTAATTAGAAAGCGGTGACATACAAACAGCACTGAGAAAGCTGAGCAGGTACAAAGTCAAATGCAAATTGGTCTTTGAGGAAAAAAAGAATAAACGGGAAGAAATTTTCATTCTCACAAAGACATCCTGAGCAAATGAATTCAGCGAACAAAAACTAAACGTTGACAAAACATGCAAATTGAAAATAAAGTTACAATGCAATCTGATCCCTGCATTACAAACATTTGCCAGGTCTGTTCAAGAAAACTTCAGGAAGACTTGGAACGGTAACTTGTTCAATGAAACTTTATAAATGCAAGCTATCATATTTGACAAGACTTTGGAGAATGAATTACGCAGAAAGTTACATTTTTAAAGGTTAAAATATTCTTTAGCCAGCCAGAAGTCTTTGAGGTGCTTTCTGCCTGCCAGTCAATTTATATGGATTTTATAAGCAGGAAGCTGCTGTGTGACTGTGTAGTTATTGTTAACTAAAACCTAAAATGTAGAAATGCTAATACATGAAACTGAAATAAAAATAAATAAAAGGTAAATAGAAATATTTAAAAAATGACAAAAGCACATCTAAATTGCTAAAACCAAAATGAAATTGAAAACTGAAAATATAAAATTGGAATTTGTTGAATGAAACTATAGAAGTACAAGCTATTACATTTGACAGAACTGTAAGCAAATAACACTGTGAGCTAAAAATTCAAAATCAGATTCTTTTTTAGCCAGTCAGAAGACTTTGAGGTGCTTTCTGTCGCTCAAACATTTTCCATGTTCGCAATGCCCATTTGTAAAGAGCATGAAGCTACTGTGTGGCAGTATAGTTACTATTAACTAAAACTATTAAAAATTATATTCAGTAATTGAAATAAATCTGAAATAAAATAAAATTTTAATATTGGATGAAAAACTTAGAAACTTTAGAAATGTTGCCTTGGCAATTGATGTAAATAAATAAATATAATAATAATAAAAATAAAAATAAAACTGATATAAAAATGTAATTAAAGCTAAATGGGAAAAAAATTTAAATGACAAAAACGTATAACAAAATTACTAAAACTAAAAGGAAAATTAAAACACAAAACTGGAATTTTAACCTGCTTTTTGAAAACTATATAAATACAAGCTATCATATTTGACAAGACTTTGGAGAATGAATTACATAGAAAGTTACATTCTGTAATTGAACTTTTTCTTTAAATAATACAACATTAACACTGCTGTGTGAAAGCTAAAGTACTGAAGCATTAAAATTCAAATGTCAGCTTCATTAGCAGTAGTCAATTGTTAGCTTGTTAGCTTATTGACATCAGGGGGCGTGTAAAACAGTGGTTAAATCTGGTGGAAGAAAGGCTAACATGACTCGGTCCGTGAACTAGAAACCTTAGTGGACAGAGAATATGAAAATATTTTCAAATTGTTAAAAACAGAATACAGTCAAGAATGAAAGACCTAGTTTTATCATCTTCTTTCAAGGCCTCTGTTACATCAGCATTGACTATAACCTTGATTACATCCCAGCCTGAATTTCAATGAGCGAGAGTTTGTGTTGTGTCAAGAACGTTGAGTCCTTTCAAAATCAAAGTTATTTCGATATTCTACCCGTATTCCCTCATGAGAGGGTCATGTGAGAATACTGTCATACCTTCTGTATGTGTTGCGCTGGAGAGCTAACTAATATATTGGCCTTTCTGTCACACACCCGCCGCTCTTCGTCAGGAAGAGCACTCGGACGCTCCGGTAGCCCATTTTTCCCCCTGAGCGCAGACAGCGTGAGGCAGTTTGTCCTCAACAGCAACCTGGAAAGACTCTCTGTGGGAGAGAAAAGAAAGTGCACATTTCAGGTAATGGCTGCGAGCAGAGAGAAAACAGAAACAGAAATGTGGAGGGGGGAAAAGGGGGAAAGGAAGTGAGAGAGGAGTGCTAATCTAGGCAGAGGGAAAGCAATTTCATAGGCAGAGTGTTTGGAACGATGTTTTTCACAGCGCTGAATCCATTTTAGAAACATCTGCAACATGAGAGTTGACATTTCTGCTGATTGGCATTTAACAAGTGCTTAAAGCGCTCTTGGTTCTCTTTTCACTCTTGTTCCATTTCCTGCTGCACAGGCTATTTAGTGAGACTAAAAGCAGAAACGCAGAGCTGAAACGGCCTCAGAGGTCAATTTCCCATCTTAAAATGACAGTTCACTCAAAAAAAAAAAAAAATCATTACAAACCATCTTTCCTCTGTAGGACACAAAATGAGAAATTCTCAAGAATGTCCTAGTTGCTTTTTTCCATTAAAGTACAATGAATAGGGACTGGTGCTTTTCAGCAAGGGACACAATATCATCCAGTGGTCCATATGACTTGTTGCAGTGTATTCCATGTCTTTGTGTGAGAAACTATTCACTATTTGCTAAAAAAAAAAGAGAGAGAGAGAGAGAGAGAGAAAAACAATGTCCAGTCTGTGCACAAATCATCCACACCGGATCTACTGATTCATTGAAGATCTGACTCAAAAGAACAATTGTTCATGAATCATGCTCTCATAAACTCTTCCATAATCGTGTTATGAAGCATGTCAAGAATTTTCAGTTTTGAGTGAACTATTCTTTTGAGACACTTTATTTTTATCATTTTTATGAAGATGGTGAATCACTAACGAAACAGAACAGAACTATTTGTTAAACAAATGTATGTTATGAACTCAAAAGAGAATTCCATAATCTTCCATTCTTAAGATCATTTTCAATGATCAGTTAAAACTATTTCACTGTTAATTTTAAGGAATGTCAATTTGCTATAAACTGCACCTGTGGCACGCTCTCTATCATTGCAGATAATTTGAACTCATCTCTCAATGTGTGTAAATGATCAGGAAATGCTTTTACTGTAAACCATAACATTATAATTATAACATTTATACAATAATCAGGGTTTGATACCAACCCTGGCTATGTAATATTCAATCATTTAGCTCATATTGTAACTACATCTGCATGGCCACACCCTTTTTTTTGCAAACCCCACCCACAGAAATGATGTCAGTAATTTCTCTATTCCAAGTGCCTTCTATTGCTTTCTCAAGTAAAAAAAAATAAATAAATAAAAAGTCATCTTGTCTGAATCCAGAGAAAAATATGCACAGGTCAAGCACCATCTGCAAGTGACAATAATGCAAACAGTTCTAACCAAATGTGTTTATTTTGATGTGAGAGGATAATAGGAGATGGACTTTTTCACTGAAGAAAGCGTTATTATGGATTTTGGCCAGATGGTTTAAAGTTAAAAAGCCTTAATTATGTATTTGTTTCTTACAAACATGCAGATTTTCACTTAACAAGATGTTAATCGATGGACTGAAGTTGTGTGGATTATTGTGATGATTTTATGATGTTTGAACTCTCATTCTGATGGCACCCATTCACTGCAGAGAATCCATTTGTGAGCAAGAGATGTTAAATTTCATCTGTTCAGATGAAGAAACAAACTCATTTACATCTTGGATTGCCTGAGAGTAAATTCTTAGCTAATTTTCATTTCTGGGTGAACTGTTCTTTTATGTTGAAAATAAATTCCAATCACTTTCTCAGTTTCCTTCTATAGGGAGTTTATAAATGCATTTTAGTCATTGTTTGTTATCGACTAAATCCTTCATGCCAACAATTATTCTCTTTTTTCCAGTTCTAATGTCTGTCTGAGGCTTTCACAGACTGACTGACATTCCCACTTTTTCACATTAGTTCCTGTTGAGTCCTTGTGTGTGTCAGTGTCAGTTAAGTCAGGCATGTTCCACCCTGCGATGGCTGATAGTGTTTGACAGACACAGAGGATCAAACCAAGGGCAAAATCAATAACACAACTTTTCAATTCCTCCCAGACAAAGTCTTAATATAACAACAGAGCTTCCGAGGAAAAGATGACAGCCACTGGATATCCACATTGAGCAATCCACTCAACACTATTCACTTAAAATAAATATAACAGCAATTAGAGATCGGTAATTACATCTAAAAGACGTTCTGATTATATTTAATTAACCAGCACACAGACTGGCTTATTTTGAGAACAACAGATTGAAGTTTTTAGATATGAAACGTTTCTTTGAAATCTTATGAAACCTGCTAATTTA
Organism: Tor tambroides; assembly: GCA_021397915.2. Classification (NCBI taxonomy): domain Eukaryota; kingdom Metazoa; phylum Chordata; class Actinopteri; order Cypriniformes; family Cyprinidae; genus Tor; species Tor tambroides. The sequence goes on along the minus strand of JAFVLL020029504.1, from coordinate 19,140 downwards.
AAAGGAGGCAAGATGATTATTTTAATTATTTCAATTCAGGATCCCCAGTGGTTATCATCAAATTCCTTGATCCAAATCTCAGAAATGCTAAACTGAATATGTGTTTCAAAAAGCAGATGGTAATGCAGATTGAATGAGTCAATGGATAACCTCTCCATCCCTCATTCAGTTCCCATGGCAATAGGATGCCTGTGGGTTGCAGGTTAATCGAAAGAAAAATAATAAAAAAAGAGGTCTAAGCACATTTCATTGCCTTAATTCTCATAATCAATATGCGTATAGCCAGAGGCTGCTTCCTGTGCTGAATACAGACAGTTTACCTAGTATATGAGAAATTGGCAGAGCCACAAAGCTTTAGTCTGTGTCAAATATCGATCCATCAACAATATTTTTTTGCACTAGCTGATCCTGTCTTTGTGCCTAATTTTACCAAGTAGAGTACAATGACCTATTGCTAAGAACTACCACCTGCTTTCTACTGATTGACTGGTTAGGTCACCTTGCAAATTGGATGCATTTGACAAAGAAGATGGGTGCATTTTTTCTATTGCAAAAAAAGAAAAGATAAATAAGCAAACAGCATTATGTTGTCAACTTAACTACAAGTAAAATATAAAGTATGCTAATTTATTCTCATAGGATTGTCTTCCCACGCAATATGGTGCCAACGACTGTACATCAGACAGAAGTCAAAGCAATACATTATGAAAGAGTCAATATATCATTTACCAAATGTTCCACAGCTAAAATATGAGTCATGCTGATAACATACTCGATAAGTAGTGAAATTGTTGGAGCGTAACCAACTGCTAACTGCTGTTTATTATAGTAATTAGAAGTGCTACAAATTGAGGTTTTGTACAATGTAGGCACTTTATGTGGACCATTATGTTGTGGATGGGTTAAAATGGGAAAATGCCATATTCATAATCTAATTGTAATCTGATAATCTGATGTAGTGCCTCTAAATGTATTTACCCTGCAGATTTTTGTAGAAGTTTTCAGCATCTTTCAGATGAAAACTTGACGGTGTGTATATAACATCACCTTTAAGTTTAAGTAAAACCATGTTTTATAAATTAGTAGAAGACTTTTAAGGAAAAACGTATTTTGGGACATTTGAATCATAGACTTTAAGAGATAGTTCAGCTCGTTATCTGAACTTTCCATTTGCAGTGACATTTACTGAAATGTCTAAAACGCATTTAAAATAGTCTCCATTTCACTCCCAGTAAGAACAGATAAGAGAAAGACAGCAAGGTGACTTTCAGCTTTAGGAGTGACAGATAACCCATTAAAACCTGGTGAAAGAGAGAGATAGGAAGTGAGGGAAGCATAGAGATGAGATAATGCTAATAGGTTAGAGTCATGCAAAAAAAAAAAAAAAAAATCAGATGGACTTTAAGCTTGTGAATGGTAAAATGTCTTACATATACTGCTGCTTATGGTTTTGCCCATCAGAAGAATGTCAGGAATGGTTTCGTAGCACTGTTGTATTTTTCTTCTGTTGGCTTTCATCATTGTCAGTTTGGCTGTATTGAGTTAATCAGACAGACAGGCTTCCCCCCTCTGGTGCCAGACGAGGTCAGGACAAAATCTGCAGTTCACTGCTGTGAATCAACTCATTACACTGGAGAGAGAATTGAGGGAAAAATAACTATTCTCACTTAAACCGTGTCAAATGCCAGGGAATGTACTTAGAAATACTCCACAAAGTACTGTGTCGCTGAAAAGGCCAGCACAAATTTCAGCGCTCTTCCAGACTGGTTAGAGCCGTTTAGCAATTGTATATTTTCTTTGGTCATGATAAAGAAATAGTTCACCCAAAAAATTTAAATTTGCTAAAAAAGGGTTCACCCTCAGGCTATCCAAGATGTAGATGAACATGCATCAGAACATACAGTATTTGGAGAAATTTAGCATTACATCACTTGCTCACCAATGGATCATCTGCAGTAAATGGGTGCCGTCAGAATTAGAGTCCAAACAGCTGATAAAAACATCACAGTAATCAACAAGTAAACCACACCAATCCAGTCCATCAGTTAACATCTTGTGAAGTAAAAAGTTGGGTATTTGTATTAAACAATTAGCTGTGTATTTGTCATAAAGCTAAAAAAAACATTTTTAACTTCCTCTATTCATAATATTGTTTTCTCCAGTGAAAATTTGTCTCATCTGAATCAGGAACGAAATGTGCACAGATCATATCAATCAGATCCAGCACTGTTTATAAACAAGAACAGTCAGAAACAGTTCTAAACAAATGCCAGTGGACTGTGATTTAAGAGGACAACAGGGGATGGACTTTTTCACTGGAGGAAGCATTATTATGGATTATGAACTCGATATTTTTGCCAGAAGCGACCGTTTAAAATTAAAACCCCTTAATGATGGATTTGTGTCTTACAAACACACAGCTTTTCACTTCACAAGATGTTAATTGATGTTGTGTGGATTACTTGTGAATTATTGTAATGTTTTTATCAGCTGTTTGGACTCTCATTCTGACGGCACCCATTCACTGCAGAGGATTCATTGGTGAGCAAGAGATGAAATGGTAAATTTCTCCTCATCTTCATCTGTTAGGATAAAGAAAAAACTGGCCTGAGGGCGAGTAAATTTTCAGCAGTTCCTTTAAAATGTAGTCCACTTTAAGTCTGAGAGATCTGTGTGACACTAAACTGCACTGAGAAATTATATCATCACTTAAAATAAATACCGAAGCAGAGGTCCGAAAACACTGCAGCAGATTCCCATGGAGGAGATAATTCAATCTACTGCACACACATAATAGAAGAGCCACAGGTAAGTGCATAAAGACTCGTCTTTAGAGGCAGAAGATCATTTAAATGGAACCAGCAAAACCTCAAGGCACTGCCAAGGCAATTAGAAGAGGATATACCAGAGTGTTTTCTCAGACAAAACACTGGCTTCCAAAAAATCAAAATAACAGACGTTATATAAAAGAGAACAATTATTGTGTCCTCCATTGATCAGACAAACAGACAGTCCTGCCCTACTCTCATGCTATTGGTTTAGACAATATTTTTAGCCAGATAGAATCCTCAACAAAGCAATGTTGAGCAGGCCCGGACCCCAATGACCATTTTGCATTTTAAGTGCCCCAAATGCACCTATTTGTCGAGACACTGCTGAGGGCTGTTACCCAACAGCCCATGAGGTAAAGTATAGACCCAGAGGAAGGCTGTGAGGGTTGAAGGTGTCATTTGGGGCAGCACAACAGTATTCATACAGTTCTTACTGTATTAAATAATAATAATAATAATAATAATAAAGAAAAATCAACATGCTGTATAAATGGCTCACTTATAGCTGTCTGTATATTACGAAAGTTTGTAAGAGAGTGTGTGAGTTATTAATTGGCAGAGAGAAGCGCCATGGATGTCATAAAAGGTGTCATTTTGTAATTGTCATTTTGAAGGCACCAAATCAGGAAACATGACAGTTCTGTAAAAGCTTTAGACAGAGGTGCCAGACCTCCAAACTCAGGCTAAAAAGAAGAAAAAGTGGGCTTACCAAATGATTCTTTCATTTCAGTCTCTCCCTCTTGCTCCTAGAAAATTGCCTTGTATATTTTTTTTTCTTTCTTTTCTTCTCCTTTCTTTGTACTACTTCTACAAGAAACCTGAAACCAGATTCACAAAACATTTCTTCTCATAATGTTTTCTATTCCTGAAAATACTTCCAAAGAATGTTCTTATGTTTTCTTTAGAATGATCTTAAGAATTCTAAATAAATAAATAAATATATATTCTTACACTTAGGATAGAAATGATAAAGTTCTTTTTTTTTTTTTTTATTTAGCAGTAAAACATCATTTACTAGCCAAATTAAACAAATTATACTATAATCTATCAAAATTCTTCTACAAAATTCTTCTGTGTTGTTGAACTCATCTCACACATTTTCTAATGAAATGATAATCTGTGGTGGCTGTGTAAAAAGGTTAATACTGTAGATGGAAAGATGGGAGCTTTTACAGTGCTGAAGTATTATTTTGCAACCTCTATAGGCCTGTCATTTTATTTATTTATTTTTTAATAAGTGTTATTAAAAAGTTCTTAAGAAATTGTTTTAGAATTTATTAATTTTTCAAGAATTGTACATAGAATAAATTAGCAGAAATTTGGAAGAATGTTTTTGTTGTTGTTGTTGTTTGCCAAGAGCTGCACTCACACAGTGCATCCAAAATTGCATATTTTTTGAGCAGGTACTACATTTGAATTTGAATTTACCTCACAACCCTTAAAAAGTATATTCTAAATAGTATGTATAAGGGCTGTATGAATGAGATTCAGACATGTACATCCACCATGTTGATATGGTCATGTGACCAGCAGCAGTTGTGCCACTTCACTGCCATTCACAATTCCTCTCCTGTAGCCTCATGGGATAAAGTATCAATTAAATGTGCACTTCAGAATTTCAGCCTAAGTACTAGGTAATCCGGATCGCCTACTGTTTTTTGAATACTATGATTCTGGACATACTATGCTTTTGGCATGCTGTTTTTCACACATGGAGAAGTATTCTATTTCGGATGCAGCGATAGAGTCTGATAGGAAAGTCTGGTGAGCCTCCATCCAGATGAAGCAGAATGCCATGGAGGTCATGCACTGCTCTGGCTGGTTGGCTTGGACATCCCATGAGTCTTTGGGCAGGAACAATGGGGCAGTAGACCTGCTAATACCAGATAAGCCCTTCCAAGGGCAGGTCCACTAAACTCTCTTGCTGCTGACAAACACAGACATGAAACCCATCAACAATGCTCCTTCATCACGTTTATCTGTTCCTTCCCTCCCTCACTCTGGCTTCTCCTTATTTCATTCAACACTCACTCTCTTTCCCTCTATCTTTCAGTTGCTCCTTTAGAAGTAATCCCAAAGGCTGCCAAGCCTTTCTTCACTCATGAACCTCAAGTCTGGCTCTTGACTCGTCAATGAAAAGATGTTCGGTATGTGACTGATTTCCACTTGAGCCAACTTGTGTGACACTCATACAGGGCATGACCTTTGACCCTAAATTTATGGACGGGTAATGGAGCAGAGGGAAGATGCCAGATCCGAATTCCTTTTATCCATCCTCCTGGGCAGAACAGCCCAATCCATCTGTAAGGATTACATGGAGCTTTATGAACACACAGTGGGCCTGTTCTCCACTCTTTCTCTGCCTCTCATCATTCAAGTATTCATTCCCATTTTATCTAATCCACACACACACAGTCTCTTTTGCTGGGATTTGCTTCCCAAGCCACATAAATGGCACATATCTGAGCTTTACCAGATACTTCACTACTAAATACTAAGTCCTGAATGTTGTATTCCTTTTTGTTGTATTTCTCATACACAAGTTTAAGTGTCCATCCAAATCACCCAAATCCTAGTCCATAAGGTATAACCCTGCAAACAACATTGACTGTGTTTATATTTAATTCAATTCAATTCAATTTAAGTTTATTTTGAATTAGCGCTTCTCATGATGCAAATCGTTGCAAAGCAGCTTTAAAGAAAATTAAAGTTTCTACATTATATTTAGTAATAGCTTATCAGTAGTGACTATCTCAAGTTGATGTCCATATGGCAGAAATTTACGGTAAAAATCAAGCAGTTAATTAATGTCATGTAATCAAACAGACGGTGAATACTATTAACAGCAATGATTATATGTTGCGATCAAACTTATAGCAAAATTTGGTAGTTTTGGATGTTGTCTGAGGGTTAGCATCATCTGAGGTCTTCTGGTGGGTTGGCATCATCTCTTCTCAGGTGTTCGGTCATCTCAGATCTTTGTAAGGGCTGGATCCAGACTGAAGCTTGTGTAATTCCACAGAAACAGAGAAGGTAATAAAGAAAAATTAGCGTAGCTGCTGTTCCAACTAAGCAAAAAATGATGTGTTATATACACAACCAAATACTGATAACTACCAAAAATTACCCATTTAAAAAAAGAGAAATTTCAAGAAAAACTTGAGATTTTAGGGTTTTTTCGGTTTTGGCATCAAATGTAAACAGACATGCCTAAAAAAAATGCATGCATTAATTACAATCACCACACTGGTATATGTATTTATATGAAGACCGAGATCTGTGTAATGGACAAAACAAAACCAAAAAACCTTTCCATGATTAATTAAAACACAAAAAAGGATTTAAGACCTTTATGTGTTTAAACAAAACACAAAACTAAAACCAAAACCAAAACAGGTTTATGACCTTTAGGTGATTAAACAGAACAAAGAGGTTTTTGATATTTATTTTTGATTAAACCAAACAAAACAAAACGTTAATGCATTAACATCTTATACTTTATGCTTTATGTTGTCTGCTAAAATGGCCTAACATAAGGTATGGAACACAAAAGAAGATAATTAAAGAAACATCTCAGTATGTTTGTTCATGCAGTGAAAGTCACTGGTAACCAAATCAGCTTACCAATAGTCTTCAGAATAACTTCGTTTATATTGTGCAAAAGAAAGTTATTCAGGTTTGAGGGTGAGTAAATGATGACAGAATCTATTTATTTATTTATTTTTGGTGAGCTATCCCTTTAATGTTTTTATTTATTTATTATTTTCATAAATTAAATGATACTCTAAAGAAGAAACTAAAACTACCAGCAAGTGGTGGTAAATGTCTTTATGAGTCGATTCGTTCAAACAGCTGATTCATTCAGGAATTAAGTAAATGGCTCACTTTATGAATGGGCTACTGAATCATTGGTTCACACGATTCATTCAAAACGCAGATTCATTCAGTAACTAAACACCGCTGTGTTGCTCACAGACACACAACAGTTCTGCAGTGGCTTTATATATAATATTTTCATTGGCAAAATTGAACAAAAACAAACAATATTGTGTTTAAAATATAATCAAAGTTAAGACAAGTCATGTCACTCGGCGGCCATCTTTGAAACGCCTCTCGGGCATGCATGCAAGTGCAGCTCTTATCTCTTTGAATGGGGAAACATCAAATTCTCCAAAACTGTTCACTAAGCTTACGATTAAATTTCATATATGAAATCACCAAAGAGATCTGACAACTATATCATAAATGTTGTTTCTTTTGCTCAAATAGCATTGAAAAAAAATTTTCAGGTTAGATCAGCCAGTGCGCATGCACAGTCCTTAATGCACGTCTCAGAACGCTGACTGTTTCTATAGCAACCTGGACTTCTAACGGCAGCTGCAGTGACGCGCTGACTTTACCGATTGGCTCTTTCATTCAGAAGGGGGGGCTTCCTGTGAATGAATATGAGGGACCATATTGAGCATTACATTTTTCCCCATTCAAAACTATACAAGTGACACGTCTTGGGTATTCTATAGTATTTGATATAACACAATATTAACTTCTTATTTACTATAAAATCACATTTGCACCTTACAGTCTATGATTTGCACTCGTTTTCTTCATGACAAAAACAGCACCCCTGTGATACTGCTCTCATTGATGGTGTGATATCGCTTATCATTATATAAATATGAGACAAAAACTCATACAGGGGCATTTTTGCCCGAATATCTTGAATTTTAGGGTATAACTTCGTTTATGGGATTGTTGCCCTGCATCATATTTGTCAACAGTCAACTCTATGAAATGTAAGAAGATGTAGGTCTGGGGGCGGGGCCAGTGAGTTAACTGCAATTTTCAATTCTGTTGGTCACAAACACACACTCCAAAGTGCGCAGTTTTCTTCCACAGCTATTTTTTTTATTTTTTTTTATTTTTTTTTATCATAGCAGTCATTTTAGACAAATAAATTGTGACTGGTCTCTTTACATGTCGATCAGTCTAAATGATCCGTCTAAATAGGGGATTCTTGACCAGAATAGGCTGCAAAACAGACGAGACTTCATGCCGATACAGTATATGACAGTCTATAGGGGTTTATGTGTGCGTCAATGACTCTGTATGGGAGAATGTGTGGCTGTGGGCTTTATGTTTGTGCTAATGGGTTTGGCCATGGGCCGTGAAGGTGCTGCGGTAAGGCCAGCCAGCGGGGAAAGATCAATGCAGGTCAGACAGATAATCGAGCCCTGCTGCTAAGAGGAAAACACACAAACCAGAAACCACAGCAAAGCCTATCACAAAGCATTCTCTTCTCTTCCCCGAGTCAACAAAGCTTTATTACACCACTGGGAAGATTTACAACATGCACAACAAAATAGTAATCAAGTAAAGAAAAATATACCAAAAATCATAACTAAAAATGAGGACAGGCTGTAAATCTAAACTGAACCATAACACAGATAAGGTGCAGTTCATGGCTAATTTACCAAATATACTGTTGATTATGATATAATACCGTTGAATAGACTTGTTTAGACCAGTACACTTCATGCTAGAGGCAAGCCAGATTTTGTTATTGTTGGGTCTAGCTGGTGACTAACTATACTAGTCTTCTTTCAATAGGATCATCATAAAAGACAATAACCCTTTGTTAATTTAGACAAGTTAAGCAGAAAAAGCAAAAGAAATGTTAATTAATAGCATAATTCATTCAATAAAAAGTGTTTGGTGTGTAATTATCTGCTTATTAGAGTATTTCACCATTAGCCAGTAACTCGTTGGAATGCTAAATCAGTACTGGAAACTGAATAGAACCTCAGAACCATGGAGGAGTTGTTGCCTGTGAGTGCTCCAGATCAGTCATTTATGAGGCGTTTTTCAGTTAGATGCTGGCTGAATGCTGCCTGTGTAGGGCAAAGAACTTAGGTTTTGAGTAGAGCTATTGTCACTTTCACTCAGTGGAGAAAGTGAGGAACTTTGAAACTGATAAAAGTTGTACTGTATTTGTTCCAGAACAGAGTTCCCACTGCCCACAGATTCAAGATTTTCTGTGTCTTTTTCAGTAACTTTGCTGACTGTGTACATTCTCTAAATTACTAGGCAGAATCAAACCCTGACAAATTTATATGCACTCTACCTAATACTGTTCTCTTTGTAGGTCCTGTTCCATTTGAATTTTACTTCAGTTTTGACTTGTTTTCCCAACATTCCACTTTCAGTGCTGTAGTTTTTGTGACAGTGTGCTCGGTATTTATGTTAGATTTATGAGTTGCTGATGTTCCTTTAATACAGGGTTACAGTGTTCCACAGCCATCTGGCACTGATCCTTTCAGGGTTTAGATGTTCTCTTTGCAGTTCTTTCCATTTGTATGTAAGTTGATTTCAAGCATTTCAGAAGTTAGGAACACTTCCTTGGATATCATCTCTACTCACTTACACTTTCGGATGTATGAGAAATACATGGTTAAAATAACTCCATATTATAATTCCATACAGCTGAATCATGCTGTCACATAATTTGTACCACACTTTTTTTCCTGTAATAAAATTACATTTTATTGCATAGCTGGCCCTTCAGGGTTTTTCTTTTAATGACTGCACTGCCATGTTGAACCTTCCTGATGTGGTAATAATGAAGCCTCAGGTGAACTGGAATCACAGAGGTTTATAATACTTTCACTTTTGAGAGGAAAAATTGAGTGGTAAATGGCATGTGACTAATCATTAACTATTCCCTTTAACTAGAAGTTATATCGCTTCTACTTTTTTAATTATATTACCTTACAATTAATCGTTAAGCTTCATTAAGGCTAAAAATATGTTTGTATAACATTTAAAAGTTTGGAGTTAGTACAATCAATCTATCTATCTATCTATCTATCTATCTATCTATCTATTCATTCATCTATTCCATTGATATATTTAGAACATTAGCAGACGCTTTTATCCAAAGCGACCAAAAGAGACAATAGCTAATGAAGTTCATAATAAAAGAGAACAACATGTGCTATGATAAGTCTCGTTAATTAATCCAGTTCACATAGCAAGTTTTTTTTTTGTTTTTTTTTTCCAAGGAAAACAAGTAGATAGAATAGAAAAAAGAAAGCTAGTGTTAGTTTTTAAAGAAAAAGTAGCAGTTAGAGAATAAATATGTAGTTGATAGAGGGTCAAGGGTGTGTGTTTTTTTTTTTGGTTTTTTTTTAAAAGAAGACAGATAGATAAAATAGAATTAGAATAGAGAGTGATAGAGTTACAGGGTCAAATAAAGATATAAAGATATCTATCTATCTATCTATCTATCTATCTATCTATCTATTTATATTTTATTTATATTTTATTTTATTAGAAATTAATACTTTTATTCAACAAGGATAAAATTACAACTCTTTTATAGTGTTAAATATAAAATATTTCTATTTTTAATACTGTAAATGTTGTTCTTTTGGACTTTCTACTCATCAAAAAATCCTGAAAAAAAGCATCATGGTTTCCACAAAAATATTACGTTTGTGTTTTCAACACTGATAATAAGAAATTTTGAGCAGCATATTAGAATGATTTCTGAAGGATATCATGTAACACTGAAGACTGGCTGACCCCAACCTTTTGAACATTAGCACTGCTGCTCATAATCTTGGAGCACTTAAGCCACAAAACCTGGTCTGATTCTGCATTTATCCTCTAACATGATCACAGCATAATCTTCAGCTCCTATGACTACTATATCCAATAGATTCTATATTTGGATGGTCATGTTTTCTTTTCATCCACACACAGATAATGAACACATACATGTACACAATGTTAGCCTCACACAGATTCACTCGGCAGGAGAGAGCCGTACCTCCGCCCACTCTTCTCTGTGGCCTATCTGCTATTGTTTGGCAGAAATGTATTTCTGTGAGCAAAAAGCTCGCCTCCCCACAAAGCGTCAGATAAAGAGATTGGGCTTGAAAGGCCGGCGCCTCTGGAGCGCAGCTCAGACTGAGACAGAGGACATGATGTCCCGCTGAGAGATGACCACTGCCCTGAATTCACACACCAACCTCGCGGGGACAGGAGAGAGATCCACACCGACCCCTGGCTGAGTCTTTTGTGGTCAATATAGGTCACACCACTGTTTCCACACACACAGAGTTCCTGTCTCCCATGGCACAGAATTACACACACACTTACATTCGAACCTTTACGCAAATATGTTCTTTCTGTGTCTGCTTGAGATTTCTTTGTCAATGATGGACAGCGGGGTTCGGAGTGGCATGTGTCCCTCTATTCCTAGTGGTGACGATAGTAAATGGAGGTTCACAAAGAGCCCTCAGTCCTCATAGACTCCAGAAGAGACCAAAGGAACAACTCCCAAACTCAGGCAAATAATACAGCTTTATATTTAGAACCTTCTAGCTGACAGCTGATCCAATTCACCACACACAGCTCTGACATTTAACAAAACCGCTGCCAAAACAAACCACAAATACAAATTCGCTCAAGGTGGACTCACGGTTTACTGCTGTTTACACAACAAATACATTCATGTCAGACAGGTACACCACGGAAATATACGCAGTCAGTCAGTCATCCACACTGAATAGACAGGCAGACAGACACGCAGACATTCATACTGGAATAACAGACAAACAGTCATCCATACTAGAATAACAGACAGACAGGCATCCATAGTAGAATAACAGACAGACAGACAGGCATCCATACTAGAACGACAGAGAGACAACACAGACAGTCATCCATACTAGAACGACAGACATCTATACAGGCAGACATACATACAGACAGACAGACAAGCATCCATATTAGAATAACAGACAAGACAGTCATCCATACTAGAACGACAGATGCCCAAACAGACAGACAGATAGACAGACAGGCATTCATACAAGAACGAAAGACAGACATACAGGCAGACAGACAAGCATCTATACTAGAATAACAGACAGACAGTCATCCATACTAGAATGACAGATAGACATAAATACTGACAGGCATCCATACTAGATTAACAGACAGACAGTCATCCATACTAGAATGACAGATGGGCAAACAGACAGGCAGCCATCCATACAAGAGCAACAGACCGACTGTCATCCATACTAGTATGACAGACAGACAGACAGACAGACAGACAGGCATCCATACTAGAATAACAAAGAAACTGTCATCCATGCTAGAATGACAGACAGACAGGCATCCATACAAGAACAACAGACAGAAAGACAGACAAGGCAATTATCCATACTAAAACAACAGAAAGACATACATCCATACTAGAAAAAACAAACAGGCAGTCATCCATACTGGAATGACAGACAGTCAATAATCCATACTGAAATGACAGACACACAGACATCCATACTACAAAAACAAAAAGTCATCCATACTAGAATGACAGGCGAAAAGCCAAGTAGACACACATCCATACTAAAACAACAGATAGACAGACAGACAGACAGACATACTAGAACAACAGACAGACAGACAGGCATTCATACTAGAACAACAGAGAGGCAGTCATTCATACTAGAATAACAGACGAAAAGACAGACAGGCAGACAATCATCCATACTAGAATAAGAGACAGACACAGACAGTCATTCTAAATCATCAAACAGACATACATCCATACTAGAACAACAGACAGAAAGACAGACATATAAACATCCACACCAAATCAACAGATAGAAGGAAAGACAGGCATTCATACTAGACTGACAAACAGAAAGACAGACAGGCAACCATCTATACTAAAACGACAGATAGACAGACATCCATAATAGAACGTCAGACAAACAGAACACAAAATAGATAGAACGACAGATAGATAGAATAGCAGACAGACACACATACTAAAACAACAGACAGAATTAATGATAGAACAATAAATAGAACGGTAGATAGACAGACAGACCTGTTGTTTGAATTTAAAATGTCTGTGGTTTTCTACATGAATTACAAAGCAAATTGCCTCATTTTTTTCTACTCACACAGGCATCCACTGAGAAATCTAATCTTGTCCACAGCAGAATGCTGCCCAGAATTCTCGGAATGTCTGTGATTGTGGTGGTGTATTTTTTCCACAATGCATCTCCTCTTTAATTTTGGTATTTGTGGAATATCCTAATTCATTCCCTCAATTATATCTAAATTGTTATAATGAATCAAATATACCAGTCATATTTATTTCAGCGCACGCCATGATGCATGCAGAGCATAAAACTTTCCACAACACACATATCCAGATAAAATACTAAAAACTATCAGTCCATCTGAATTAGTAGATGAAACCACAGATTTTAATATTTGTGACTCAAATATCATTTAGAAAACAAATCGCTTCTAAATAGTGGTACAGATATGCCATTTGTCTCTTCTAGATGGTCCTAGGAGATTTTTATTCCTCCTAAGGAATTTTAACCAAAATATCAGGAAACAAAAGCTGATACTTAAATGAGCAACCTCTGAACGATCAAATTGTCCTCTGGGAAAATATTTTATTCCATTCCATTGTGTTCATTTCACTTTCTTTTGTCCCCATCTCTTTTGAACTGTCCTCTCATCTCTCCTTCTTTTCCTCTTGGTATTCCGGTCAGCTGGCGGAGGAGAAAAATATCCTTCAGGATGCAAATGAAGGCACTAGATCATGGCCAGGGGCACAAATGGCAAATTAACAGCACTCTAATTAGACTCATTAATGAAAGCTATGGGGTGTAGGCTGGAACGCTTTCATCCTTAACATCCCACTCCACTTACTGTCTGCATCCTAAAGAATGCAGACACAATATGAACAATCCCACAAATCCCATAAATCAGTCTACATGGAGGAGAAGGTTTGGGAATGTTTCTGTGCTTTTCATAAACACATCACATACGTGTTGTTAATGAATCATTATACAGTCTTTTATGACTGGTAATAGCTCAGTTTTCCCCACATGTCCACATACACACATACTCTATACGGAGAAGAAAAATGGTTTACTTCTCAATGCAGGTGATGTGGGTAGAATAACATTTCAATAGGCATTGTTAAATGGCCTAAATGACATCGTAGAAAGATAAATTTGGCTATGTGAACCATTACCATTTTTCTACATACCTCTGCTTTGTCTTCGATCTGTCTTACTGGCTGTATCCCACTCACTGATGGTGTTTTCTTGAGATATTGTGGACCGTTAGCAAATCGCTAATGATCCTTGTCATCAGTAACATGTTTGAATGAGGATGCAAGTTGTTTGTGTAATGCTAAATGATGTCTCACTTCACACTGGCTCGATCAATTCAGTTGAAAAGAAACCAAAAGAATTAATTGGTTGTGAATTTGAGATCAAGAAGAACTGCAAAGAACCGGCTGTTTTTATGGGAGAATGGCAAGAAAGAAGAGACTCCTGAGGAAGGTCAAAGTTACGTCATACCTGGGGTTTGCTTGAAGCTATATGACAACACCTCAAACCTCTTGGAAGAAACATTTGTAAAGTTATTGGAGCTAAATACATCTGTGAGGAGAACCAATAATAGAACAAAATGTGAAAAAAGGGTTTCTGAATGAGCGGTGTGTATGTGTGCTCACATGAGGTGTGCTGTGAGGCTGAATTTAATTAGATTTTTGCACACCGCTCTTGCATGGTCTGCTTGACCGAGAAAACAATAAAAAGTATTGATCACAAAGAAATTACAGTTCTGGGCTTAAAGTATTTCCTATAGAAAGATGCTTATGTGAAGCAGCATCTCAGAATATCCTGCACCGCACAGACAGTTAAATCATGAACTGTGCATATGCACTTATTTGTGTGTAACTTGTTTGCAGAAGTTTTCACATAGAAATCATGAATATCAGCTTTATTTAGTTTTTGGCCACTGGAAATATGAACAATTTAACAATTTACTAATGTAGCCATATCCCCATATCTCTTGAAATGAACCATACAGGGCCTTAAAAATGAAGATTCTGAAAGAAAAGATTGTTAAGAATCAATGTCTAAGAGGATATTAAGATGTCTTTGATATTTTTTGAGTTACAGGCAAATAAAAAAAGTAAGGCATGCCATGCAGCACGAAGCCAACAGATTTTGATAATAGACCTACAAATAAATAAATAAATGCTGCTGCATCTTTTTAAAAGTTATTTTCCTCTCCTGTAATTTGGCTCCAAATTACAAGAGAAAAATGTCATTTTTACACCTTTCTACAAAATAGTGGATTAGTCCGTGAATATTCATCCATGGTATTTAACATTTTGGCTTTCATCACTATTTATGTTTGTCTTTGTTCAGAAAAATATTAACAAATTCTAAAATATTAGCCTGAGAGCTTTCTGAAATTTGGTTGATTTGACACAAAATGACTCTAAAGAAACGGCTGCTGAAAATTCAGTTTTGACAGTACAGGAAAAAAATAACATTTTAAAATAGAAATTAAGTTGTATAATATTTCTTCATATTTTATTTATTTATTTATTTACAATATATGAAATAAATAACCATAAGACCCTTGTGTTTAAAAAATATGAAAAACTCTTACTGAGTGTATATTAAAATAATTATTTTTATATTTTCCATATTCTATTCTATTCTATTCTATTTAACAATATTATATTATTATGTAAACCTGACTATACACATATTGTTGCTACAATGCGTTTCTTATTTAAGAGTAACAAAAACGAAATGTGACAGCTCAATCAGGGAGATTTTGCGTAAAAATGCAGCTGATCAAATGTAGTCCAGATCCATACAACAGGTGTTTATTATACTTCAGCTGGTTTTAACAAAGGCACACTTGGCTTTACACAAATCTCTCAAATGGATCATTACAGTGTAAAAAAAAATTGTTTGGAGAAAGTGAGGAATGCTTGAACAAAAGCTCCCTCCGTTTTAAATAATACAGATTCATTGACATAAGTACAAGAATAAGGACATTTAAGAACGCTTGACAACAACTGTCAGTGAATAAAACCTGGCGTCTTTTCCTTCTTACATAGAAGGCAAAAACCACTATCCAAGAGCATGATTTTTTCATCAACCCTCGATATGATGTGCTATTTTTAGCTACTCCCTTTTGATTCATCAGTATTTGCTTCAGTATCTAATAGGCTCTAATTTCCCCCTCTGAGTGATAAGGATAATAATACCAAGTGATGATCGGGCCTCTGAGCCTTTGCCACACTGGCTCTTTTTTCCAGCCCAAAAACAGACACTAATCGAGGGCATGAGTCACAATCAGAGGCATAATCCTGCATCAAAGGCCAGTATTCTGAAGCACGAAGAGGACTCCAGCAGAACAAATCCTTCTAATGCTACACGTCCCCACAGCACTTTCAGGTTCACCCAATAGCAGCTGGGGAAAACTGCAGATTAAATGTGAGGAAAAGTTGGGCGCCGTCACTCACATCTGTGCTTAGTATTTGATCCTAATTAGTCACAGTCAGTCAGATCAGTGATTGGCATTTGACGCTAATTAAATGCAATTTGTGTCTGCGGGTCATTTGCGAGCAGGCGTTTTGAAATCCAGACGACAAAAGATGAGTGTTTGTGTGCAAAATACAAATACGGATAATCCGCGTCTAATGTCCTCCCTTATATCTCAAGAACGGACCCAGTCTGGCCGCTGCAGTTTCATCATAACAATTACCGTTATTCATTCCATTATAAAATGCATTACTGAGGTCACACCCGGCAGAAAACAGATTTCACGCATGATGCATCTGCATTTTCTTCACAGACCACATTTGTGTTGTGGCTCTGCCTGGGATTCATAAACGTGGTCCATATGCGTCCGTCTTATAAGGTTTCATAAATAATGCATTACGTCAAACTTGCATGTAAGATGCTGAGAAAAGTGCATTGCATACATACAAATTAAATTGCTCTCCATACACAAAAGAAGTGTTCCCATCTCACACCACTCCACATCACTTACCGGCGGAGCAAATGTTGCTCAGTGCCATAGTGACATCTTGTTCTGGCCAGAGTGAGATAGAGACTCAGCTCTTTGAAGTTGGTTGTGAAAACTGAGACCCCTGGTGAGGTCTGAGAGGGTTTGTATGTTGTACAACACTCAATGCGTCTAGGCACAATATATAAGACCCACCACCAACAAGATTAGCATTCTCACTGCACAACATGGCAACAAGAATATAAACCGCTTAGTAACACCTTTGCAAAAAGTCATTGTACACACTGTAAAATTTTTGAGCATCAAGCTTTTTTTTGCAGGACAGAATTCCTTAAGTTATTATTTTTATATGTTTGCATCCCAGACCAGAATAGAAAGGCTTTGATCTTCACGACGCCTAAATCACAATGAGGATGCCATAATCCCTGTTAGTTACTGAATTATATCCCAAAACAAACGTTACGCCACATTTTTTGGTTTGATTTAATAAATCTCACTTTGAAAATACGAGTCCTGACACACACTGATAAAACATACCTTTGCTCACCCTGCCACTGCACTTCTATAATGTGATGTGATTTTGATATTTAACAGAAAAAGTAGATTGATTGTATTTATTAGAATAAATTGATCTGTGAAATGTGGGTGTTACATGCAAAAACGGATTGGATTGTGATTGGAGGGGAGGGACTGACAAGTGCTTAGTGAAATCAGCCATAAACAAAACCTTTGTGAAAAAGAACTGTGCTTAATTATATGTGTAGTGTGTAGTGTACTTCAAATCCTAAAAGTATATTTAAAAATGAAAATATGAAAGTGTTTCTTAAAACACTTAAGTGCACTTTTAAAAAAAAGTGTACTTTGTAATGTTTTACTTTAAAGTACATTTTAAATCATTTTATGTTAATTATCTTTTGTTGTGCTTTAAAGAAGTGCACTTGTTTTGATGTGTTGACTAACATACTAAAGCACATGTAAAGTACTTGATTATCATTTTAACTGTGGTTTGTTATTCATTATTACATTTTATTAAACCCTAGTAAAAAAAAAAAACTGTCATAATTTATTTAAAATAAATTTATTTCATACTAAGTATGCTTCAAATCTATTAAAGGGGTGGTTGACTGCGATTTCACTTTTTTAAGGTTAGTTAGTTTGTAATGTTGCTGTTTGAGCATAAACAATATCTGCAAAATTATGAAGCTGAAAGTTCAATGCAAACGGAGATATTGTCTTTTGAAATTATGGCAGTTTAAAGGGGTCATATGATGTGATTTCAAGCTTTCCTTTCTCTTTGGATTGTTACAAGCTGTTTGTGCATAGATAAGATCCTTGAAGTTGCAAAGACTAAAGTCTCAAAATCAAAGAGATATTCTTTATAAAAGTTAAGACTCGACCATGCCCTCCTTAAACTGCTCATTCAAACACGCCCCCACATCTCTACATCATGGTGTGGGAAGATTTGCAAAACACAGCCCAAATGTATACGCAAAGAAAGAAGGCGTTACTTTGATTCTCGCTGTAGTATTGTTGCTGCCACTGGCGCCATGTTGTGGAGACGCTGTGTTTCGTTGTGAAAGTGAAAGTACTTTGTTTGGGCTTCCAAAAGCAGACACAACTAGAAATCAGTGGTTAAGTTGTATTTACAACACTGTTCCAGAACAGTTCAACTCAAATATTAGAGCGTGTGCAGTGCATTTTACGGAGGACTATTTCTTGAACCTGGAAGAGTAGCATAATGCTGGCTTGCACAAAGGCTGTTTCTATAAAGTGGGGCAATTCCAACTTTGCATGGACAGTCTGACGCTTCTGACTCACAGCATGTAAGTACGTTTTCTCATTTAAAGAATTTGCCACTGACGATTCAAACGCGAGTTTTGAGCAGTGTAGAGTGGTGCTTGTTTGTCGTTTCTCCAATCACAAACGCAGACATGCTAATGTCTACGCGGCGCGATGCAAAGAGACGCGTAAAAAGACAGTATACTGTAAGTCATTATAATCAGTAATTATGTCCCCACTGGATGCAACAAATGCCTCCTTTATAATGGGTTTTATTGTTTTTGTGTCGTCACACCAGGACACGACATAACAATACGGTAAGGGGCGTAACATTTCCATCTCACGCTTGAGGTATTAGGCCAATCACAACACACTGGATAGCTGGCCAATCAGAGCACGCCTATCTTCTCAGAACGATGAGCTTTGTAAAAATTGACGCATTTCAGAAAGGCGGAGCATAGAGGAGCAACAATAATGTACAGTATGTGGAAAATAATGTGTTTTTTGAACCTTAAAATGCATAAACACATTGCATCAAGTCAAGTCAAGTCGAGTTTTATTGTCATTCCGCTACATGTGGGGACATACAGTGGAATGAAATGTCGTGCCTCACAGGACCACGGTGCTACATAAATACAGACATACA